>PVJD01005827.1:0-108480 GCA_004026545.1 Mormoops blainvillei | reverse complement strand
TCAGAGCTCTGTGACTTCTTCGTATGCCACCTCAAAGGGAAAGGAATACTGAAAATATAAATCAGGCATGCTAGTTGCATCTTTTAAAAATAGCGTTTTAATACAAATATTTAGCTGCTAACGTCTTTTACTTTGGAAAGGATAAGTTCCTGTTGTTAGACCCTTCGTTGCCGACTCTGGTTCTGAAATGCTAAAGATCTGCTACCAAAGGAAGTCTTCTAAAGACTTTTTTAAAGGTCTAATGGATCATTACTTCTAAAGATTTTATTTCTTTCTCTCTTTTCAGAGGCAGGGGGAGTGGGAGAGAGAGAAACATCACCGTGTGCTTGCCTCTCGCGCACCCCCTAGTGGGGACCTGGACTGCAACCCAGACATGTGCCCTGACAGGGAACTGAACCAGTGGCCCTTTGCTTCACTGGCCGGCACTTAATTCGCTGAGCCACGCAGACCAGGTTTTTAAGGTTTTTTCATCGTTATCCTATTACAGTTGTCCCAATTTTTTCAGCTTTGCCATCCTCCACCAAGTGCACTCCCCAGTTCCACAGTCAATTCCCACACTGTTGTCCATATTCATGGGTCATTCATACATGGCCTTCAAGTAGTTTCATCCCCTTCTTTCCACCATTATCCCTCTTTCCCTCTGGTCACTGTCATTCTGTTCCATTTTTCCATGCCTGTGGTTCTACTTTGTTCATTAGTTTATTTTGTTCGTTAGATTCTTCTTATAGGTGAGATCTTATGGTATTTGTCTTTCACCTGCTGGTTTATTTCACTTAGCATAATGCTCTCCAGTTTCATCCATGCTGTTGCAGAAGGTAGGAGTTCCTTCTTTCTTTGTGCTCTATAGTAGTTCATTGTGTAAATGTAGCACAGTTTTTTGATCCACTCACCTACTGATGGGCACTTAGACTGTTTTCATCACTTGACTATTGTAAATAGCACTGCTATGAACATTGGGGCATTATACTTGGAATACAAACAAGCCAACAAACAACTCCACCCACCCCCCCTTTTCAACTACTTTGTACTTCCCCAAACTGAAACTCCTAAAAACAACCTGGGTTTTATCTAGTGTGATAACAATATCTGACAGTATCAATATCTACGTCACAGGAGATACCTGAAAGATCAGTGTATATGAGTTTCCAGAGGGCAATACAGGTTGTCCTTTTCTGGGAGGAGATGGATCTGAGGGAAGATTGTGATGTGATGCCTGCTTTTATCTGTGGTTTGGAGGCTTAGGTTGCCCTTAGGGATATAGTCTATAGGCCTTTATTAGAGGGTGTTATTAAAACATTAAACGCTTACTTATATATAGGCATATGAAAAAGCAAAACTGGGACTTATGTAACCAGTTTAAGAGACAAGCAAGAAAAATCAGAAAGTCTGGGAACAGCCAGCTGTGTTTTCTTTTCCCTGGGTAAACAGATTGGGTGGAAGGTAATAGAGAGACCATGATGGGATGTCTACCCTTGACCAGGCTGACTGACTGGGAAAACAGTTTCAGTGATTTATGGATAGTCCAAGACACATTGGGAGCGCAGCTGTGGAAGATATTTTGCATGCTGTCTCTGAGTGATGTTGGCCAGTGTTCTTGTGTTGCCTTCACCTTGGTGAAGTCATAATTACGCTGAGGTATTTCACACCTCAGAACTCCTCCTGATTCTAAGAGTTTGGAAAGGGTATTGTGAAGGTGGTAGTACTTGAGTTGAAACCTGATGGATGATAGAATTTTAAACAGCAAATAAACAGTATAAGAGCATATCCTGTCTTTGAGCAAAAATAGAAATAGCGAGATTATAGACCATGGAGAGTGTTAAAAATTCTAAGAGTGATATAATAAGAATGAATCTGGAAAGACAGGTTGGCATTTTATGGAAAGCATACACGGGAGCTTAAGCAGTTAGATCTTTACCCTGTATGCTACAAAAGCCATTGTTAAGTTTTTGAAGAGGGAAGTAGATCATGTGACTTGTAAGATGCTTGGCTGTCAGGAGAGGATGAATAAGAGAAGTGAGATATAGAAGATGGGGAGGCCATTATGGCCACTGAGCTCTCCCACAAACAATACTTCAACATCTTTCATAAAAGTTGTTGTAGGCAAAGTTATGAAAAAAAAAGGCAGGCTAAATTTAACACCTCTCCTCTGTACTTTGGCTTCAAGGTACTCATCCTTTAATTGTTAATGTTGTCCCTTTAGTTATTTCAGTCCTTGTTTGACCAATGATATCAATGTTCCAAGTACCTAGACCTTCCGTTTTGTTTATATATTTTCAGAGAAAGGGGAAGGGAGGGAGAAAACATCAATAGGCTGCTTCTCACACACCCCCACTTGGCGACCTGGCCCGCAACCCAGACATATGCTCTGACCAGGAATTGAACCAGTGACCCTTTCATTCACAGGTCGGTGCTCAATCCAGGAATAGGTCTTTCTTGAGTCCTCATTTGTATATCAAAATTGTCTATACAGGATCTCTCCTTTACTCCCATCTTGCACTATACTTAGAATTTACTCTCCCTTATGATGTTAATAGTAATTATTATAGGTGGTAAAGCAGAGTACTACCCTTTTTCATCTTCCAAAAGGGTTATAAATTCAAACTCAGTAAATACCAAAGTAGATAAATGCAAATCCAATTCAAAGGGGGCCAAAGTTAATCGAAAGTCAAATAATTGTTAAGTAACATTACCATCCGAATGCCTACAGCACACCATTAAATTCTCCAAACTGTGTTCTCTTTTATCAGCGTTGGAGGCCGAATTGTAGAGAAGTGACGTACTTTTCAGGGAACCATCTGAGCTGCTTTTATTCCCAAGTTCCTCAGACTTCAAACACCAAAAGGAAAAACATTTTGCTCTTATTTTTTAATTTAATTTTTATTCTTTTTTAATCGAATGAATACATAGCACCTTCCCACCACACACACATACAAAAACTCTTTACTTTTTTAGTTGATTTTGTAAAATTTACATTTCTCCAAATACTATCCATATGCTGCTATTCTTGATTGTTATTTTCAGTTTGGAGCATCATCTATTAGCTTGCCATTACAAAAGATGAAAAGTTAGCCATTTTTAGTTACGATGATTTTTACCTTTGCCTCTGTAGGGAATGGAAAAAATTCCCCTTTCCCTCTTCTGGTTCTTTTGGCTGGCCCGAATAATCAAATCAATAGGAAGCAGACTGACGAGAGAAAAATCTAATTTAATCTGTTGTGCACAGGAACCCTCACATATATAAGAGAGCTAGAGATCCTGTATACATGAAAGGTTCAGAGATAGAAAGGGGGATCGAGGTGTGTGAGATACATTGAGCTACGGTTGAGGTAAGTTGCCTTGGGGGCTTCCAAAGGTCACTACGGGATGATAAGGAGAGCAGGTACTCGGTATATAGTAGTTTGCCCTGACCT
Organism: Mormoops blainvillei; assembly: GCA_004026545.1. Lineage (NCBI taxonomy): Eukaryota > Metazoa > Chordata > Mammalia > Chiroptera > Mormoopidae > Mormoops > Mormoops blainvillei. The sequence continues at coordinate 105,070 of PVJD01005827.1, read as the reverse complement.
ATGGACAGGTCAGAAAAGTTATGTTTGATATTCTTTTATGTCTGGTATTCTCTCCCTCCTCCTCTCTCTAAAAAATAAGTAAATAAGTAAAATAAAAAAAAAATGGATCTGAGTAATAGTGGTGGTTTTAAAACATGTCCACAAATTCTCTAATATTCTTCCCACCTGTGGGGCAGGGCTGGGTCCATTCACCTACTGAAGGTTATCTCGATTGCTTCCAAGTTTGGGCACTTATAAATAAAGGTGCTTAAAACATCCGTCTGCAGGTTTTCATGTGGACGTGGATATCCAGGCTCTTTGGGTAAAATATGAAAGAGGATGATTGCTTGTAAGAGAATGTTTAGTTTTCTAAAAAAACGCAAAACTGTCTTCCAGAGTGGCTTTACCATTTTCCATTTCCATTAGCAATGAATGAGAGTTCCTGAAATGTGAGCTTCTTCATATAGTTTTTTGAATTTGGTTATAAAAGGAATTTTGAAATATTTTATCTGACTGAAGGTGGTAATTTATAAAGTTACCTTCTTATAGTATTTTAAATGTCATGCTGAAAATAATGATAGAGAGAAAACTTCGGAAGTTGACAGATTGGGCATTTTGAAGAGACTTGAGGCAGAAAGATTAACTGAAATTTCATCTCCAAATGATTTTTCGTATATAAATTGCCACGGTGCTTAGGTATTTTAAAAAAAATAAAAGTTAATACCAACATTTTAACTAGGTATCATATTTTCCCCCATAGATTTGATCAGAAAACAACGGTCTTAAAATGTCAGTTTCCATTGTAATTATTTTTCTCAACTGGTTGTAAAGTTCTCTTCTGAAAGCCTTAGCTGTATTTGGGTCAAAGCTAAAATGCGCTAAATTTTTCAAGTTGAAAATAAGGACTAAAAAATGTAAACATATAACATGATAAAATAACTGTTGGATTTCCACACATAAAAAGAATTGAAAGATACCATGAAGAAATAGGGCTATGCAATTCATTTTTCTTGTTTCAATAATGCAGTTAAGTTTCTTTTATTTTGTGGCTTTATTTTTAAAATCAGAGACCCTGAGAACTTGATGCAAGGTAGGTGACAGGGGCTGCCCTTTGTCTCATATAGTTTCCAAAACTCCCTTAATTTATTCTGGGCAAAGCAGCCCTTACTGACCCTTCTTTATCTTTCACAATTTCTGCTGCTCTTCCCCAATAGGTCTTCCTCTGGAATCACTGCCATTAACAGTGGTTGGAAAGGCCTTAGATCCTTTGATTCTTGGTGAGGTAAGGGGAGCGCCACAGGGAAGCAACACTGGAAAGTACTTTCCAATGGTGTTTTCTATTCACACTGGGGACACTAAACCAGCAGTACTATCCTTCAGGTGAATTTTTGCATAAGAAAAAAGAATGTGTGAGAAAAACTACTGAGTTAATCACTTAAATATCTTGATATTTTCTTTTCCATAAGACAGGCCCAGTTTCTGAGTTAATAGGAGAAAGTGTATCATTTCTATATTTGAGCATGCACGAAGCCCTTAGGAGTCATTACGGACACCCCTTCTCTGGACCTGGATTACACCTGATGTCCTTCACCTAACAGTCTCTTCGAATTACTGAGTCACATTTTGTTTCTGTTCCTGCTCTAGGAGCAAATTGCAGCACGGACCCAAACAAAATGACGCCACCGAGGTGAAGGAAGGGTCACGGTCAAAGGAAGCCAGCCTAGTTTCCAAAGTGCCCGGCAGTTGCAACTGAAGGAACAAAGGGCAAAATGCAAGCACGGGTCATAGCTGCACCGGCCAAAGAAGCCCCTGCACCCTCCTTCCCTTTTTCCCCAGATTCCAAATCCCATCCCGCTTGAAAAACCTGGATCTTCTCCAAGTTTGTTCTTGGGCCAAACCAAGAAACAGAGAGGGAGAGGGAAGAAGACATCTTTAGGACATATGTTTTGTTTTAAAGCCATATTTAACGTCCCATTTGTCATAAAATAAGAAGTAAAAACTGTTTCCGTTTGCAATGAATTCTATTGGGGAAAAGGTTAAATAGGAAGAGAACATATTAAAATCAACAACGTATGTGTCTGTTCCCTGGGTCCCGCACGGTTAGGAACGTGGGGGGCGTGGCGAAGGGAGGGGCGTCGTGACGTCACACCATAAACGCACCGCCTTGTTGTTTTTGTGTTCCCAGCTCTCGCGAAAAGCCACCGGAAATTCTTTACCTGACCATTCCCAACCTGCAGACGGTAGGATCCGAGAGCCCTTCCGAAAGCTCTGCTAAGCTGCGTGGCGTCGGGAGCTTCCATTTCCGTAGCGATTCTGATACCGGTTGGAATTTGGCGGAGGGAAGCGAGACGAGAGAGACGTAATCGTCAGCGAGGGAGGCAGGCAGGCCCCGTCCGGGGATCTTAGAAACCCTGCGGTCCATCATGAAGTTCCAGTATAAGGAGGACCATCCCTTTGAGTATCGGAAAAAAGAGGGAGAAAAGATCCGGAAGAAATACCCGGACAGAGTCCCTGTGAGTCTCAGGGGAACTGGAAGGGGGGAGGCCAAGGGGGAAGATGGGAAGGTGGGGGAGTCGTGATGGCTGCCCTAAGGCACAGAAGAACGCTGGTCCCTAAACTTACTTAACCCTGAACGCCCTTCACTGCGAGAAGGGCCAATGAGATGGGCGTTCTGACTGCGGACCTTTAAAAACCCATATACTCGGGGCCCGAACCCATCTTTGGAGCTGTCTGCATCCTTAGAGCCGAGCCTACGTTTGAATGACTCAGCAGTATTCAGAAGCTGTGTAGGTTGGGAGGTGCTCAAAATGTGGCCCTTGTGTACATTTGCTCCCTTTAAGACGCAGGGAAATTGTTTTGGAAATAATCTGTGGTTTGCTCCCATAGATTTATGCCTTAGTTGGTTCTCCCTTAGTCAAGTTGACTTTGGTCCTCATAGCATTGGGTTTGGGAGGCCAGGATTCGGAAACCGTTTTTTTTTTTGTTTTTTGTTTTTAATTCTGCGAAGATTGGAGGGGAGGGTGGGGAGTGCCACAAGACAGGCCTGGCCCAGAAAACAAGGTCACGTTCTCTGCGCAACAGCCAGATTGCCTCATTCTTGGCTCCCAGGGCGACTGTGGGGCAGCCAGCCTTGTTCCGCTACTTATTCTGATCAGATTGTAATTGGACACAATCAGGAAGGCGTGAGGCGTTTTCTCTCGGTTTTTGGACGCTGGTTAATGTAATAAAACTCTCAGTCATTGAGGAGGTACAGAGAGGGTATCTTTCTGCATCCGGGCGTTTTTCCCGTCACCCCTCCCCCGCCACTTGCCCGGTTTTCCTCTCACGTAGGCTGCACAGCCGAATTGGAAAGCAGAAGACCTGTGTTAGAGGGAACAATAACCGCTGGATTTTGGAGCTGAAGGAGCAGAGACTTTAGATTATACTCTTTATCTTCAGGCAGGGACATTAAGATAAAGGCTTACAGATAAAGGGATTGCGATGATCTGATGTGCTTTCTTTACCCACAGGGACTCTTGGGCCTCCTCTCCAATACTTGTCTAATTGTCATGGTCTCATAGCTACCAAAGCAATCTCGGCCTTAGGCCAGCAGCAGAAACCCGGAGCTGTCCTTTTTCTATAAGAAAGAGGAGACAGGAGGGCTGTTTTATTCTCTGGAATTATGCACAAAAAGGATCCTTCACTAGTTAAGCTGGTCTCTGGACATTGGATAACAGCTTTAAAAGTTTCTCCCAATTCTGGTGATATTCTACTTTCTGATAATACCATTTAAAAGTGACAGTTAATTTTTATTGATAGTTTACCCTGTACCTGAGTGGCTTCTGAGTGCTCTGTAGTCATCCTCACACCATTTTCAGCCCCATTCCACAGATAACTCTGAAGCACAGAGAAGTGAAGTTACTTCCTAAAGGTTTTACATGGTTGGTCTGTGGAAACCTTGGATTGCAGCCCTGTTGTTGGGCCCTTCATGCTGTAATGTTTCTCAATTCCTAGTACAGTCCTCTATTAGAATTAAATGTGTACTGTGTACCTCACACTATGAGGTATTGGAAATAGAGAAATAAACTGTTGCTTCTATCAAGAGTTCACAGAGCAGCATGAGACTGTTCTAGTAGCGCTATATAAGTTACAAACTGTGAAATGTACCTGTTTCTAAATCTAGTTAAAATTCCTGTTTCCTTGAAATCAAGCCCATTGCATCACCATTAACGTCCATTCGACTAGAATATTTCAGATAATTCTCCCTGTTCTCTTTCTGCTAGTTTTGGTGTTAAATTATTTGTTTTACAAAATTGTTTAATTTGTAAACTCTTAGGACCATCACTCAGAACTTGTCCCTCCAGTTAAGTTTTAACTAGTGATAAGCCTCCCTACTGCTCCTTAGGTACTCAGCCTGTGACGTTCTTTCTAGTAATGACGCAGAAAGACGAGCTTTGCTCTCTGAATTCTGAGATTTGATTCCAGTTTTGGGCAGGACACTTAATCTTGCTAAAGTGTTCTGTTTACAGAAAAGGTTAGAGTGAATGATTTCCAGCGCCCCTTCCAGCAGGACCCTTGGTGGTAGTAAAGCAGTCACATACTCTGACCGCTCACATAACTCAAGCTTAGCCTCAGCAGTATCTCTAGAGCTGCCACACGTGAATAGGTGTGCATCTGCCTTGAGAATGGAGGGTTTCATGTGTTTTTGAAATGATCTTAGTAGCTACAGGGTATTGAGGACCTGTAACACTGCAGGAAACTGTTATGCACAGATTGTCTGTTTTAAAATTCATGAACAGTCCCAAGGAGTATTAGCCACATTTCATTTCACAGATGAGAAAAACAGAACCAAACAGGCAAAGCCTCTGGCCCAGGGCCCACTGTAAGTGAGTAATAGAGTTGGGATTCTTTGAAACAGGTATTTTCTGGTAAACCAGTGGTTTACCCCTCCCCTTCCTTTTCCTCTCTCAATCATCCCTACTCAGTCCCCATCCCTCCGCTCCCCCGCCCCACGCCTGGGGTGTCTCCTTTGCAGCTGGTTTTATTGCTCTTGTTAATGCTCCCTTGCGGTTTCCTTCGCTTACTGATCAGCTGGAGATTCCAGGTTCCAAAGCCCCTGCTAGAGACAGTGCTATATGTCCTGTTTAGCTTGGAGTTTATTACCATGCTGCCTCTTGTCCCTCATTATTGGACCTTCATTGGTCTCTCCGTGATGCTCTTCCTACTTTTTCTTTTTAATTTCTGAATCACATATCACTACTCCAGTTTTTATTTTTAATTTTAAGTGTTATCACACTCCTCTGGTCTAAATGGTATAGTATTCTTTTTCTCTATACATAAAGTAAATGTTGCACTATTTTAATTGGTCCCCTTAAATTTCAAAGCTTCAGACCCTTCCCTCTGAGCCAGTTCTTAGGTTTAGATACTTCTATATAATTTACAGAGCACTTCACATAAAATTTTATGGATTATTCAAGTTCACTGTATCCATATCATAACTTTTCTAAAAGAAGTGTTGGAAAGTTATCATCTTCCTTTTACTCATTGTAATGCTGAAGCTCAGAGAGGTTAAGAGACCTGTTGAAGATCACACAGCTACTGGGGAAACTTGTCCAGTGTTTATATCTGCTCCTTTAACTTTCCTGGAACCTGCCATATCCTCTATCTAGGATAACGATATTTTCTAAACAAAATATCTAAAGCTCATGGTTTTATATTAGATTTTTAAATATTTAAAATTTAAATATGTAATATAATACACATAGTTTATAAATCTGTAAATACTAAATATATTTTTGTAATATATAACTTAAATTTAAGTATATTTAAATATCTTACATTTTTAAATATGTCTTCTGTTTTGTAAATTTACATGCATAAAAACTCTTTCATTTTTACATTGCTTCATTTTTTCTCTTATTACAGAAATATATGATCTTTCTACACCTTCAAGTATAGAAATATTTATAGACATTGAAAATCCCTTGAAATTCTAACATACTCTTGATAAAAATAGGTTATTGTACTGATATTATGTTGTAGAATATCACACTGTAAGAAACATTTTACTACTTTCTTTACTTAATAAAATAGCGTCTTGAACATTTTTCTGTGGTCGTCCTAACAATTTTTGACAAAATACAAAGTTTAAACCACATTTTCTATAGCTTTAATAAATGGCATTTACAAGAAAGAAAACTAATAGGTACTCTGGACCAGGTGTGAATACCCAGACCATCTTAACGCTCTAATTAAATATTAGAAAGCATATACCCTATAGTATACAGGTAACTTACAAATACTTAAAATCAAGGTTCTTTTTACTTTTTATCACATGCCCTCTCCATCCTCTTGTTATTGCAGTAATAAAACTACAGCCTTTCTAAGAAAGCCCATTTCCCCGTACACTGGTAAGGGGTTAGGGAGAATAAGAAACGGGAGAATGTTATTGGCACTAGTCACACTCACTTCAAACAGATTAACCATGGGATGTGGAAGGAAGAACACTAGGCTGGATTCTGTAGTTTTTACTCCTTACTCTCTGTCCCCTCCCAGGTGATTGTGGAGAAGGCTCCTAAGGCCAGAGTGCCTGATCTGGACAAGAGGAAGTACCTGGTGCCCTCTGACCTCACTGGTAATGCTCTTTCCCTTGACCCTTCCTCCCATGGCAAAGTGTTCCCAGCTCTTCCTGCGTGCATGAGATTGTGAGACTACGGAAGTAGGGTTGAAGAAAGTGAGTGGGGTTCTTCAGAGAATTGGTGATTCAAAAATGGTGGCATAATTCCTCCTCATCACCAGTTCCCTTAAGCATTTCCCATCATAGTGCCTCGTTTGATTTAGACACAGCAAAGCACAAAACACTGAAAGGGAAGAATAGATGTCCACTAGTCAAACCACTTAAAATCAGCTTTGTTACTGTGATGTCAGTTTATTCCAAAGAAAACCCAGACTAGCTTCTTGCGAGGATCACATTTTAGAGATTCTCAAATGAATACTTTTTTTCCTCAAGCTACTTCTTTTTTTTTTGCTTTTTGTTTTTTGAGGTTTGTTTGTTTTTTGTTATTAACGTTTTATAGATACTGTTTGAAATTGCAGAGGATATATTCATTCTTTACCTTGATCCTTAGTGGAATAATCGCTACATGCGGGAGACACCGGAAAGTTTTCTGGATGTATTTGCTCCAGAGATACTAGATTTAAATATCAGCCTTCTAGAACTTTTTCAGTCTTCTCAGTAAAAAGGAAAGCATTGAACTCCACTCATTGTCCCAACATTAAGTGACTGTGCTAAGATTGATTACTGGAGTCCAGAAGACCTCTTCCCATGAGTAGTTTGCCTTAGGATGGAAGTGCGTTTCAAATCAGGTTAGACAAGGATGGGAAAGTTTCAGTCTGGATACTTATGGCATTCCCTCACCGTCGTCCTCAGGCTTGAGTGGATATGCTAACATTAGGTCTGAAATTGAGTAAAGGATGGGAAGTTCCTATTTTTCTGAGGAATAAGCTCCTCATTGGCGTGTTAGGGGCTACAGGACTTCTTTGACTTTCACTTTATTTCTACAGCGACGGGACAGTATTGTTCTGTTCAGATGATATGTAAAGGTGGTGCTTTAAAGGGAATAGGCATGGGAGAATTTTTTTCTGGGTCTTACCCTTCTCCTAATCCCTTGTGCTCTCCCCTCTTGACTTCTGAAACCTTCTTTCTTCATCCAGTTGGCCAGTTCTACTTCTTAATCCGGAAGAGGATCCACCTGAGACCTGAGGACGCCTTATTCTTCTTTGTCAACAATACCATCCCCCCCACTAGCGCTACCATGGGCCAGCTGTATGAGGTAATGGTCCTGGTCACAACAGCACCAGCAGGGCCGCTGCCCTTCAGCTCTTGTTCGAGTTCGTCTTGATAACATGCCCAGGAAGTGGAGCGGGAGGTGTTGCCTCTCAGGATCCACTTACCTGTGGTCTGTGAGGCTGTGGGAGATTAGATACCACTTGTCCTTTAGGAATGGAGCAGCTACGAGATTCAGTCCCTTTGAATTATGTTTTCAGTCTTGCCTCTGCTGAGTATTTTAGCGTGGGATTATCTTCATTGAACAGCAGGAAATGGCTTCTGATTGTGGAAATTTCAAAAAAACTGAAATTTATAATCAGGGCAAAATTTTTTAAGTTGTCTTAACAGATAAACTCAGCTGGACAGCATATGTTATGTGATTTTATTTGGTTTAATTGGTAAACTGTCAGAATCTAACATGAGAAAACTATAGGAAAGGCCTTTATCATGCCGTGTCACCTAAGAGTGTAACTGTGTTATTCCTTAAAGGATTTCACACAAGACGCTGCCTTCTTCTGGTGCTCCACTAGTGCGTTAAATAAACCTCTAATATTTCTAATCTAATTTCTATCCCATAGCGTATATTCCCTATTAGTGTATATTTTAATATGTATATTTTGTTGTATCTATGTTCCCCTTGCTAGAAGGAGCTTTTAACGGTAAGGTCTGTGCCGTAGAGTCATGTTTGTATCCCTGACACCTGTGTGTGTGATACTCTCCATGAAGGTGTTTTATGAACTCAGAGTTGAATTACACCAATTTTGAGTACTCATTGTTCCTCCTTTTCATGGGGTCTGTGATACCTCCCACGCCTACTTAATAAGGTTATGTGAGGGTCAGAGTTCTGGAGATAATGAATGTGATTATGTTTTCTAACCAGTCCCCTTATCTCTTCTCCTAGGACAATCATGAAGAAGACTATTTTCTGTATGTGGCCTACAGTGATGAGAGTGTCTATGGGAAGTGAGTGGTGGAAGTCCAGCAGATGGGAGCGCCTGGACTTGGGGGTCGGGGGAGGGGTGTGTGTGGGCCTTGGGGAAGAGAGGGGGGCTCCCACTATGGAGGATACAGAAGGTGAAGACACCTGGAAACACTACACCGCACACACCGTCACCATATTTTCACCTGCTCAGTTGATATTTTTTGCTGCTTCCTCGGCCCAGGGAGAAAGCATGTCAGGACAGAGCTGTTGGATTAGCTTTGCTCGAGCAGTGGAGAAGATATAATTTCACAGCATTGCTGCGAATTTTCATGTGATTTTTTTTTTGTTGTTTTCTTTTTTTTTTTGTTTGTTTGTTTTTTAGTAGAAGAGTCAGGAAGTGGGCAAGTTGGGGCCAGAGATGATTGTGGACCAGCATCGACTTCCTGCTTTTCCTTTCTCTTTGGGCAGAGATTCCTTTTGACCTTTGCACAAGTTAGATAGAGAAAGAGGTTGGGAATGTTTTAGGACTACTGATAGTGGACCAAAAGAGACACATTGTAATGAAAACATTGTGTCCTATCTCTCCTGTTGTCACACCCCCTCCTCCTCTCCACATTCCTCCCATCCCAGTCATAATCTTGCACACAAACATCACAGCACCACCCCAGTGGTGGTGATAGACATCTGACAAATTTAGATAGCGCTCTCTTTAGGAAAACCGGGGCCAGGCATGAAGGACATTGTTATAAAGATAGTTTGATAGCATTAACTGGAAATAATGAAGTATCAAACATCTCTGCCTAACCTGCTGTCTCTCTGTTGCCCCTTATTTCATACCTACCTTGGAGTTTAATGAGCCTCAGCCATTTCCAATTACAGACTCAAGGGATGTGCTCCCTCTCTGCTGTCCCTGCAGTCTCACATGCACGGAAATGCTAAGCGATGGCCAGCTGCTTCCCTCTGTGGATTTTCATTTACTGCAGCTGCTAGTTAGAAAAGTTTGAGGGGATGACTTTTAGTAATTTGTGGGGATTCTGTTGATTCTGATTATTTTCACTGTAGGGGTTACGGGTGCGGATGAGGAGCAGGAATTGCACTCAGACATGACATTTCAGTTCATCTCTGCTAATGAAACGGGTCCTTCGGCTGGGGGGTGGGTGGGAATCTGTGTTGATTCTGTCTGCTGCAGGCTCTTGGGTAATGAAGTTTATACTGTCAGGCCAAGGAAATAAAGTAATTGCATACCTAAAAACCCACCATGTGTACAGGACTGTTGCCTTTATTTAGTGTGTATTAGAATGGATGGCAGATGGAGCCTCTGAGCAGAAAATTTTGAGTGCAGTGACTGTTAGCAGTGTTTGCTCATATGTGGTCAGATGTATACGTGTTTAGTGACCAGCAATTAGTTCGTTCACAGGTGAATATGGATGTGGGGCAATGTGTCTGGTACATTGGTGGCATGTGTGTGATTTTCTTCCCTGCGGATAAATGCTTTGTCCCTGCTTTATGTGATTTTCAGAGGTGAAGGAGGGTAGACCACCTACATCAGATTTTAGCGGGTGGAATTGAGGATGTGCTTATCAAATATGCAGATATCTAAGTCTTGTCCCAGGTTTAGCCCACCCAGAAAGTCAGTGTGGGCGCCTGTGTTTTCATGCTCCTCATTCTGCTGCACACTGAAGGTGGGGAGGGGTTGCTCTGTGTACCTGGTTTTGCTCTAAGTCCCAACCAAACATACTCCCTCCACATCTTGGTCAGCATGAGGCTAAAGCAGGAGAGGCACCTGGGCAGGACTCATAGGGTCACATAATCTTGGTGTCTTCTGACCATTTCAGTCCTTGGGGACCATTATGTGGGTGGGAAGTTGGGGTGCAAGTTATGAGATAATGAAAAACAGATTAGTAGAAACTGCTTTCTTAAAGAATTTTAAAACCTTTCTCTGACCCTTTAATCCTTGCATCTATATCCCTAAGTAGTGTCTACCTCTGTAGAGCATTACAGAGTATATTAGAGTCACCACAAAGGAAGTAGGTGGTTATGAAAGATCATGGCAGGATTCCACCCACCACCAAACCATACCCGGAGTACTGACTGAGAAAGGTCAGGATTTAGAGGGAAGGAAGAAGCCCGGCAAGCACCAGAGGAAGGAAATTAAGCTCTAAGGGCCCTGGCCAGGGAGCTCAGTTGGTTAGAGCATCCTTCTGATGGACCAGGGTTGTGGGTTCGGTTCCCCCATCAGGATATATACACAAATCAACCAATGAATGCATAGATAATGTGAAACAACAAATCAATGTTTCTTTTCTTTCTTCCTCTCCCTCACTAAAATCAGTACATTTAAAAAAAAACAAAACAAAAACTAAGGACTTTTGATGTTGACATCAAAGCACTGAAAATGGACATCTGTCACTACTGACAGAAATACTGAGGTGTTGCTTCTGATAAGCCAAATGGAAAATTTTAATTATATTTTGAAGCTAATAGACTTAGTCACTGCCTAGGAATGAGATTGGATGAATGTTCAAAATAAACATGTCAGATCCCAGTCCTAGAAACATGGGGCGCAGTCCCTGAAGTGCAAGGGAGTGTGGGCCACCACTAAACCAGGGAGATCCTTTGAATGTGGATCCTCTGTGGCCCTAGGAGGCCTTGGCTTATTTCAGTCTGACCTATCTCTAGATTTTCCTGTTGGAAAAAATTTGTCCTTGAATGGGACATTACATACCATGTTAGGCCAGGCCTCTAATGTTATAAGTACACAAAGTTCAAGTAATTTGCCTAAGCTCACAGAGGCAGGCAGGGTAGTTCCGTGGTCTGATTTGGACGGGATGCTCATTCCTGAACATCAGTATCAGAGCCACTCCCACGTTTCCTGCTAGTTAAGCCTTAAAACTTCTTGGAGCCCTCTGGCCGTTGCGAGTCAAGTCTCAGTAAAAGCAGTTAAGGTTAGGGTTCAGTCTTCACTAATCAGGTTCTCATGTTCCCATGTAAGGTTGACTGACACCCTGATACTTTCCAGGAATCAAGCCCGAATGATGTGTTAAATACTCCCATTTTCCCCTTGGAGTCCAGTGTGACATCACTGTCAGATGAGTGAGTCCTAGCTTTCACCATATATTTTGATAGAGCTCAGACTATTTGTAGGGTGAGCATGCATCTAGGTTTGCTGAGGAGCGTCTCAATTTCTGCCTGTTGTACTGATTGATTTATGCTTATTTCACTGTTAGAAGTTCCCCAGTGGAGAAAAATATGTGGTCAGTCCGTCACTCCACCACTGAGAGAGAGAGAGAGAGAGAGAGAGAGAGCGCGCGAGCGAGCCTGTGTCATCCAGGTACCTCCTGCGCTAATACGGCTGTTAAACCCAGTGTGGGTGGAAACCAGAAAAAGAATGCCACTCGACTGTTTGCCATTTTTTGCCCTAATGCGGAATTGTTTTCTTCTATAAAGTACTGAGCATTTTAAAAAGTTAGAGATTATTGTGAAATCAGAGGTCGAGATTGCAAAAGGACAAAACAAATGGTGTTTAACTAATGAATAGTGGTAATTAGGCAGATAGGCGCACTGCCTGGCACAACTCTACGGGGCGCCATGGGGTTTTCCATGGAAACAGTGCTCCCCAGCATGTGTACAGGCCTCTGGCTGTTACAGTGCCTGTTTGGTTACAGTATTGTCAGTTGTGTCATTTGCTGTGGGAATGTTACATTTAGTAAGCACATGTATTTGTGTCATTAACCACCAAATATGTATTAGGAATGATAATTTTGAGGTTGTGTCTGTGGGCTGGGACATTCTGTATACTTGCCCATGGACACAGCACCAAGTCAGCTTGTACAATAAACAAATGCAGCATTTCTGGAAAATAAACTAGTTGACAAATCAGTTTTAGCCAGGTTTTACTCTATATATAAAGATGTGTAATCAACTATTTCTAGCTGTGTTTTCTTTCAGATACAATTTTACTGAGAGATTATTTAACAAGCTCCAAACATTCATCTTCATTTCTTTTTTGTTTTGTTTTAGTTTTGCTACATGAAACCACCAGCTATTTTCAGGAACTGGCCCCTTTTGTCCTTGAGTGACTCTGAGTCCATATTGTCAGTTAAGTGCAGCCTGAGAATTCTTCCCTGCCACCCACCTCCCCGCCCACCTCTTTGTTTACCTGGCTGTTCCAGTGCTAGGTCTGCAATTTGGTCAGCTCGGCCTGTGGCGTTTTATCCTGTGGATGACTCAGGGCTACAGAGCTTGCTTTTCTCAGCTGTTTGGAGATACACTTAAAAACAACAACAACAAAACCCAAAACAGAAAACACACGGTAGAGTCCTGTGTCAAAAACAGAGACTGTGGTAATGTCAGTCTAATTGCTGTTTTTGAATTATAGGGCCATTTAAAAAAAAAAAAACAACTTTCCCCCTGGCTGGTGTAGCTCAGTGGATTGAGTGTTGGCCTAGGAACAAAGGGCCTCCGGTTCGATTCCCCAGTTGAGGCACATGCCTGGGTTGTGGGCCAGGTGCCCAGTAGGGGTGCTGAGAGACAACCACATACCGTTTCTCTCTCTTTCTCCCTACCCCTCTAAAAGTAATTAAAATCTTAAAAAAAAAGTTTTTTCTTTTATTCAGCAGTTATGGGTGGGCATGGTGGTACTTTGTAAATCCGTACAACCAGATTATTTTCAAAGTTTGAAGTAACAGGAAGTAGTCAAATGACATTTGGACATGCTACAGTGCAGGTGTACATATATATTTCAAGTGACTAACAGATGACTTCAGTCATTCTGATGTGTATTCAACATTGTGGAACACCTGTCTTGACAACTGTATTTCCAACACAGCAGTGTGTTTATTCAAGGTCCTTTGACTTGGTTAGAGCTGTTCAGACTCGCATGAAGTGACCCTGAGCTCTCGGAGTCGAAACACATTTTCTATTTTTACACTAACAATAGGCTCAACATTGTTCACATATTTCAACAAAAGCTTGATGATTGCTTACTGCTTGGCATCCAAAAACTAAAAGGAACAGCAAGCCAATATTAAAACAGGTGCTAACATTGGCTGGCTTCCCACCTCGTCTGAGTCTTGGCCCAGCAACCCTGTCCAGCCTGCCCTCAGCCCCCTTTGTAGTGTTCCAACGCCTTCCCCTTCTCCTGACCCCCCCATGCCTACCTGCTCTGCTTTGTCCTTTTTGCTTAGCACTGACCACCTAACATTTTAACTTTATTGTCTGTTTCTCACTGGATTTGTAAGCTCCACAAAGGCAGAAACTTTGTGTTGTTCACTGATTTACACAGATTAGAATAGTGCCTGGCATATATTCAGTAGATGATGCTCAAAATACAGTGAAAGAGTAGCAGCTACTGATAGGATTCAGAATTTCGGCTCAAGGGTTTGGTAATTTGGTTAAAAGCTACATTTTCCATGGAAGCACAAGTTATAAAAGGACCATTCAAGGAACTTTGGGAAGCCCTTGGAGCTTACTAGAAAGAAGATCTGGAGACAGGAAATAGAGTTCAAATCCCAGCTCTGCCACTTAACTAGTTCTGTGACATGGGCCGGTTTATTTTTTGTATAAGTGTAATCCTGAGTTCCCTTCCTGTCCGATACAATAGTTACACCATAGGTTGATGGGACTATGAAATAAATCCTTTGCAAACCACGAACATTGCATATCAGGACTACATTTTATTTAAAACTAAAATGGCAGTCAGGCTAGTTGGCAGGAATAATCTAGAATTTCATTTTTGGTTCACTGGTAACACTGCAGGATATTAATTGACAAATGCAGAAAATATCATGAGTCAGGGGAAATGAAATGGAATATGTTGAGCTGGGTGTCTCTAAAGATAGCTCACAGACTTGATGGGAAATATAGCCAAGAGGGCAGTTTTCCTCCCCTTAAACTCTCCTTGAAGACTGATTTTCTTGTAGCTGCCATTTATCTTCAAAGATGGTACTGCTGGTCTCCTTCTCCACATCAGCAGGTAAGACCTGGAGGTGGGACCGAGAAGCTAGAATAATTTTCAGCCCTATCAGACTGGAATTAATACGCATTTTTTAAAAGCTTGTTTTGATTTTTTTGTGAAGTAATTACGGAATGTCCAAATATTATCATACTCTGCACACATTAACAAACACAACTCTCCTCCTCTTCTACCACCCAAAGCAGAATCAAGTATAAAGCTGCCTTCCAACCCAAGCTGCACTTCAGCCAGAAGCACTTTTCTCTCCCGACGGCAGCCCTGTGCTGGGGTTGACTGGTTCTGGGGTAGCAAGTTAGGCATCTTTTCTCTTTGTCCTATTTTTTTTTTTTTTGGTCAACTTTATAATCCCCAAATGACAGATCCCTGAAGGACCCACACTTCTCAAATACCCACAGGTAAGCAGGAAGGTGAATTAAAGGAGAATTAAAGGGCAGGAAAAAGAACAAATGTTTATTGGCCAAGTATGTATGCTTGTCTAAATCACAGTGCTAGGTTTTTTTAAAAATCAGAGATAATCAAACATGTTATTTCATTTATTTATTTTTAATTGTTCAATTACAGTCCGAACTCTTTCCCCGTTGCCCTCCCCTGCCCCCACCCCCCGCTCCCTCAGTCGGTCCCCGCCCTGTTGTCCATTACCATGGGGCCTTTATACATGTTCCTTGAAATGGGGGAAAGAAGGGAAAGGGTCTAGTCAAGGGACTTTTTTAAAAAATGGAATGTATTGGGGTGATATTTGTTTGCAAAACTATACAGGTTTCAAGTGTGCAACTCCACAGAACCTCATCCGTACACTGCGTACTGCGTATTGCGTCCCTCGCCCCAGGCAAGGTCTCTTTCCATCCCCATTTCCCCAACTTTGTCCTCCGCCACCGGCCTCTGGCCCCCTTTCCCTCTGGCTATCCCCACACTGTTGTCTGTGTCATTGTGTTCATGTGTATATGTTCTTCGGCTAATCCCTGCGCCTTCTTTCGCGCCTCCCCTCTGACAGCTGTCAGTCTGTTCCATGTATCCATGCCTCTGGTTCTATTTTGTTTGTCAGTTTATTTTGTTCATTACATTCCACATATAAATGAGAACATATGTTATTTGTCTTTCTCTGACTGGATTATTTCACTTAGGATAATACTCTCCAGGTCCAGCCATGTTATCGCAAAAGGTAAAATTTCTTTTTTATGGCTGCATAGTATTCCATTGTGTACCACAGGTTTTTTTGTCTAGTCATCTACTGATGAACACTTGGGCTGTTTCCAGATATTGGCTATTGGTAATAACATTGCAATGAACATAGGGGAGCAGATATTCTTTTGAATTAGTGTTCTGGGTTTCTTTGGTCATATATGTAAATTAAAACCAAAATGAAATACCCCTTCACACCTGCCAGAATGTCTGTCATCGATAAACCAAGACACAAGTGATGACAAGAATTTGGAGAAAAGGGAGCCCACATACACTGTCGGTGGGAATGCAGATGGTGCAGTCATTGTGGAAAGCAGTACAGAGTTTCCTCAATAAACTAAAAATGGAATTGTCTTTTGACTCTGCTTGATTCTTAATGTTGTCTTGCTGAATCTTGGAAAATAATCAAATATTTTTATTCAATTTGGCTGCTAACTAGAGAGAAGAAAGACTAATTTTTCCAAGATGAACTCGCTAACGTTGAGCTACATGTAGTTACATTCAAGCCTAGGTCTCATTGCAAACTTCATTCATGGGTCTTCGCCTTGGTCAAAGCAGATTAGGGCCTTTAGGGATTCTGTGTGAAATTTTGATCAAAGACTGAAGCTGGAAAATAGTTCAGTTTCTGTTTGTAATAGTCCCTCATCCTATAACTGAGTTGTTTGTGCTGCTATTTACAAATATCCTACGTGATTTTACACCTCAGTCCCTCTCCTAACATTGCTTTCTTTGCAGTGCCTTTCCCCCTCATCCTACCTGCCCACTGACCTCCCTCCAGGAGTAGCACTTGTGTGAGGATTACTGTAGGTCCAAGAGCAAGGAACTGTAAAACAACAGAGACTTTAAAAAAAGATATTTATTTCATTCTCATGTGAACATTTTCAGGCTTGGTACAATGACGCTGCCCCCTGAGGCCCAGGCTACGCCTACAATCTGCTCTACAGCAGTTGGGTGTGGTCCTCAGCCTTAAGTCAAAGGCTTCATCTGTTTCTGTAATCGATGGAGGAAGAGATCCGGAAGGGACAGCATACAAACCAGCTCTCTCTCAACCTGTCTCTCTCTTTTATTCCACTTTTAAGTTTAGCTCTCTCTTACAGAAGGTTCCTTTAGTCACAGGACAGTTCCATATATTTTTATTGGCTACAGCTTAGTAACCTGGCCACACCTAGTTGCAAATAAATTGAAAAATTTTGTCTTTATCCTAGGTGGCATCTGCCTGGCTCAAAACTTCATTACTGTGGGTACAGAGCATAGAGGATACTCTTCTGTGAACCAGCTCCTAATAACTCCTTTAACACTCTAGGAAAATTTGGCAACACAGTTCTCAGTGCAAGTGCTATATCCTGTATCTCTGTACTTCCGTTAAAACATCCACACATTTTGTTGTGCTATTTTTTGTATTGTTTATTTTATTTTAAAGATATGTTGTTTCCTAAATTGTATTTTCAGTCCCTTAAGGGCTGGGATGATATTTTAAGTGTCTCTGTGACCCTGCTGGCCAAAAAGTGACTAGGCACAAAAGATCGTTAAATGAAGGAGTGACGAAATAAGCATATGCCTTGGCTGGTGTGGCTCAGTGGACTGAGCGTTGGCCTGTGAACCAAAGGGTTGCCAGTTCAATTCCGCAGTCAGGGCGCATGCCTGGATTGTGGGCCAGGTCCCCAGCAGGGGGCGTGCGAGAGGCAACCACACAATGATGTTTCTCACTCCCCCCCGCTCCAAAAACAAATAAAATCTTAAAAAAAAGAAAAAAAAAAAAGAAAGAAGCATATGGATGCCTATACTACAAAATGAGATTTATGTATTGTTAAAGACTAACTGGAACTTTAAGAAAACATAATCAGTTGGGAGGGTCTGTGGGAGGAGCTAGGGCTTATGGAAGTTCTACTTCACGTAATTGTGAAAAACCTAAATACAAGAACCTTACGGGAAGAACTCTATGTTTATAATAAAGCTCTATGGTTCTAGCTTCCCCTTCCCTTAATTCCCTTTCCCTTAGATAAATACTCCGTCCTCTTGGCACACAGGCAAGAGTACGCCCTGGCTCAGAGTGTCCGTATGCATTGTTTTGCAACCTTCCTTTTTCCTGAATAAATCCTTTTTAATGACAAAATGCCTAGTCAGTATTTTTTAGTGGGCACCATTAGCTCTTAAAACATATCCACCTGAGCTGTTTGGCTTAGTCTAGACATTTCTGGCATTCATTGCTTAACCAAGCGACCAGGAATCCCTTTATCTCATTAATGACATGATTTTTAGTAAAGTCATGTGGGACATATTACTATAAAATAAATTTAGAATGTGGTATTTGTGATGCAATTATAACTTAATGAATGTGCTTAATGTACTAATTACATAGTAATAAAACACCATTAAAGTTCTTAAATTCCCGGGGTCAATTTTATTACTAGAATAAGAAGAGACTGAGTTATTTTAATGAATATAAAGCTAATTGCCCTGCTCTCTTTTTCCACCTCAACTGAAAAAAAAAGTAACAATGGACCTAAGATAGGTGGGTATTAAGTAAAGCTAGTAGCTTCTAAAGAGTTTGCAATAGAGGGTAAGTGATTTGGACAATGCTCCCAGTTATAAATTTTCAACCTGTTTTGGAAAGATAATTGCTAGTATATTTATAATTTGTGAGCATATTTGTAAAAGTTCTCTCTCTTTTTTTTTTGTAGAGAGTAAAGTTTTTATTAATTCTCCAAGTAAGGAGAGGGGCATGGTGTGGAGAGATACACCAGCCTAAAAGTTCTTTTAAAAATGCAATTATACTTTTTTAGAAAGCTTCCATGGGGACTAGCACAAGTAATTACCAATTCAGATGGTTGGAAGAATTTTAAGAGTTTGAAAGAGTCTTACAAGTATTTATTATCCTAAGAGTTGAGTCTTGAGAGATGTGGTAAAGATGGCTTCCTGTTCCCCAGAAAACAGTTTTTTCTTCTTCCATAGTAATAACTAAGCACATGACCATCCAAAATAAACACTTGATTTTCCTGCTCTACTTGCAGTTCTGTAACAATATACCAGTTACTTAACCTCTGTGAATTCCAGTTTCCTCATTGGTACATTAGAAATAATAATGCCTGCCGCTCAGAATTACATCATTTTGTATATAAATATTAGAGTATGTATTAATCCTAAAATACTGTAGCTTTTCATTTAGAAGACTCTCTCCGTTGTTTTGAGTTTCTTAAGTCCTGGATTATGTTTTATTCATATTTCTGTCGCAGTGCCTAACTCTCGGTACATTTTTATTGAATCTAAGACAATTGTGCTGTACACTACAGCAATAAAGACTGAAGCAGACTGGGCATTTTTCACACCTGACATAAAATATAAATCTCGAAATGTCTTCATAAAGACATGTGTTAGGAGCATGAGTTAAAAGTTCTGAGAACGCCGAGAAGCTACATCAAAAAGCCATCAGGGAGGAGATGGGTCTGAGGAGACCAGTAGTTCTCAAATTTAAGGGTGCACAAGATCCCCCAGAGAACTGGTTAAATGCTTTTTGGGTCCCACACCCAGAATTTCTGATTTCATAGGTCTAGAGTTGGGCTAGAAATTGCATTTCCAAAAAGTTCCCTGTTGATGCTGACATTAGAACCACACTTTGTGATCCAAGGACCACACTATAAAAACCACTGTAATAGAAAAATACTAGAACATGTCTTATCTAAAACACATCCCTGCACCGTCAGTAAACCTGCAAATTGAAATATGATTAAGCATTGTTTCTTAGAGATGCTTGAAACCAACTGCATCAGACTTATCTGGGTCTGTAAAATAAGGGAGATTTCTACTTGCTACTCCAGACTTACTAATGTGAATTTCTGGGGATAAATATAGAAAATATAGAAATATTTTCAACAAGGTTTATGTATGCAGATTGAATCGAGTACAACTAGTAAAGTGTCATACTTGCCGAAGAATGAGAGACATTCACCATAAGTATAACAATAAGTCTACAGTACAAACTATCTAGGTCTAAAATGAAATGAAAACCAGCATAATGTCATTTGGGATATTTTTTGGAGAGCAATTTTATTGGGGCTTATGCACGGAAAAAAATTAAAATGACCTTTTGGATTTTGTAATCACCTAATCATTCTTTTTAAACTTGGATAATATTGGTGTGTTATAACCTTCATATGACTGCTGTAATGTAGATTTTGTTTGCTTATTCTTGAACAAGATAACATGAGTTGTCATAAACTACAGCCACTGAAAGTCACCATTTTTCCTACTGAATAGGGTTAAGCTATGTGATGTTTCTAATACTGGCTGCACAGTAGCCAGTTTTTAAAAACCACATCACTCCTGGGAAGGACATGGGGGAAGATCTGAACATCTTTACATTTTACAGCCCCCTTAAGTGATTTCTGTAGCCAGGGTTGTGAAGCATGTCAACTGGATTCTCACTGGTACCAGTTCTGCAAATAGGAACTTCTCTCCTGAGTTTACGTCATTTTTTCTACTAAGTAACAGACCTAGAATAATTCTTACTGGATCCAGGTCCTTCAACAAGACTTGTGGGGCTGTGGAATCTAAAACAATCCCAGTCAGTGAATTCGACTTCTGCTAGACTAGCTTCTTGAACATATTTAAGAAAATAACCACCCGACTTCTACCCACAATGACTTTGATTCTATTTTGATCTGACTGAAAGGCTTTGATGAGCTAACTTACACAGCTGCCCCCAAACTCAACTCTTCCCTCCCACTCCATCACAACCAGATCATTGAAACAATTTATGTTCATTGCAATGATGGGCACAAGGTGGCAGGCCAGACCATTTAATAACTCAAGGCAGCTTTGTAACTGGCTCTAAACTATCATTTTCTCATTTACCACTGATAAAGGAGTGTGTCACCTTTTTGTAAACAAAAACCACAGACTCTTACTACTGGCCAACTTGCCGGAAATATAAGAGATCATCTCCATTGATAGTCAACTTTTTTTTTCTTCCCTTTTTTAAAGGAGGCAGACGCATTACACATTAAAAAATTTTTTTTTTACTTTTAATGTCTCAGAATCGAGATAAAATACTAACACACCTCTCAGACAATGGAAATCCTTCTGTTCAAAAAAAATTAAAAGTGATGCATATTTGAGAATAAAAATAGAAGCATATTTACAAGAAAATAATAAAACATAAATCTGTTTCCTCATTTGTTTTGTTTGAGTTACTTAAGAGGTAAAAAAAAAAAAAAGGGGTGACGAAGAGACCAAATAAAAATTTATAACAAGGAAAAAGCAAAATGCTTTATGTTTTATCTCAGTTTTCACATCTCTGAGAGTGTTTGCTTCTATAAAAGGCAAAGTTTTGTTGATAGACTCACAGCAGTTCAAAAAACAGGTATCAGTGATAACTTCTTTTAAATATCTCTGAGATCTGACGTTGTTCTCACTGCCTCAGTCTATAGATTGTTAATGAAGAACTTTCTTTGTTCAGGTGGATAGAGGAGGCTGAAGTGGGAAAAAGAAAAGGAAATGAACACTTTTTTTTTTGGTCATACTTTGTCTACTTGTTTGTTTATGAGTTTAAACTATCAAATAAATATAATAAAGACTAGAACTACCTTTTGGTATTGCTTTAAAAAAGATAAAAGTAAACAATAAAAAATTAAAATAAAATAATCTCTGCAGCTACACAATATACACGTAAGTAATGTTTATAATGGTCAGGTCCACTAATGAGATTACATTTATACAATCCTCTCCTCCTCTCTCTGACCTTGTGCACAACACGTCAGTTGCTCTCTCCCTAATTCATTTTGACCCACACTGGTCCTATATCTGTTTCTGGAACTGCTCTGAGCGATTTCCTGTTTTGGGGGCTGTGCACAGGCTGGCGTGTGCTGCTGAACTGCTCCTCCCTTAGACCTTTGTGTCCAACTCATTCTTACGCTTTGTCTCAGCTTAAATATTACAAATTCTGATCACCTAGTTAGATGGTACAGGTTCCCTCCACTATTGCTCTGAATCTCAAGCCATTTTTTGTTTCATTTATAACACTAGTTGTAATTCGTATTTTTTATTTGCCTTTTTTACTTAGATTTTGTACTTTCTTTCATTAAGAAGAATATAGTCTCCACGTCAACGTTTTCCTGCCACCATTTTCCCCATTTTTTGGGGGGAGGAGGGGGAATGATGGGATGGGGTGCAGGGTGGAGGGGATACAGGGGAGGAAAAGATGAGACAGCTGTAATAGCATAACAAACAACAACAACAAAGAAGAATATAGTCTCCATGAAGCCAAAGACCATGCCTATTTCTCTTTCATTCAATAATTGTGTCACATGAATATTTAATTTGTGCCTGCTGTGTGTCAGGTGCTATACAATTTGGTGCACAATAAATATTATTAAGTAAACAACAATATCTCTTCAGAAGGAACTCCTCCCTAAAATTTTTGATATAGAAACTGAGAAGCAAATAGTAGATGTTCACACTCTTAAATTTATCCAAAGTAGATAATTTCATATGAATCTCAAATGAGAAGGAACATTCTTGTTCCTTCAAGTAATGATTTATACGTGGAGCACATATCACAGAACCAAAAACACCCAGTATAGAACCAAAATAATCCCTCATATGATATTAGTTTAAAAAAATGATGACTTGAAATTTGATGAATGATACAAAACCAGACCCTCTGGGGTCTAAATTGGAGGGGGGTAATTTCAACCTTAATATTTGATTATAGTGACCTTTCCTCACATTAACATTGTGTGAATCTGATCTGACAAAGGGTAATAATGGGTGGGCTGAAGATCGGGTTTGTGGTCTCTGGGCCTGAAATTCTTTTCAGTACATCCACCTACTTGGGCCTTCAAAACTTTGGAAGTCAGTCTAATTATTACTAAATTGTTCAAGAAGCTCAGGAATTCTGGAAGGCCTGATTATGGGGATTAGCCATCACCAAAGTTTTCCTGTTATCTTATTCTTGTTTTTGCTGTAGCTAAGCACTTAACTGTTTTAGCTTGATTCTTGATTTAACAAGAAAGATACAGCCCTGGCTGGCGTGGCTCACTGGATTGAGTGTGGGCCTGCAAACCAAAGGGTTGCTGGTTGGATTCCCAGCCAAGGACACGTGCCTGGGTTGCTGGCCAGGTCCCCAGTAGGGGGTACTCAAGAGGCAACCAGACGCTGATGTCTCTCTCCCTCATTCTCTAAAAATAAATAAGTAAAATTTAAAAAATAAAAGAAAGATACACATATTGATTCAGTATCACTGAACTAG
This sequence comes from Mormoops blainvillei, assembly GCA_004026545.1. Taxonomy (NCBI): domain Eukaryota; kingdom Metazoa; phylum Chordata; class Mammalia; order Chiroptera; family Mormoopidae; genus Mormoops; species Mormoops blainvillei. Next base: position 81,963 of record PVJD01005827.1, on the reverse strand, counting down.
AGTAAGCTTCTATCTAGAGAATGAAGAAGTGTAGGGAAAGTTATAATATATTCAGAGTGAGAACATCTATTATATAGCTGGCAAGCTTGGTACTAAAAATAGACACCCATATAACTTATCTCTGGGAGTGTGAGTTCTAAGAAGCCCAGGTACGATGAAGATAACAGAAAAATGGCTTCATCCAAGCAGAAGGCTCTAAAGTTATGATCTGCTTTCTGAGGTTGATAGCTGTTCAGCTCCATCATTTCTTGTCTATTTGGTGTGATCATGGGTTCTAATGTTGATAGTTGATCTATCATCTCTTTTCCCTTCTAGTATCAATGAATGCAACTTCTGTGATAAGACTTTTAATTGTGTCAACGTCAAATGAATTATTATGCTCCCAAAAAAATTATGAAACCACAGTCAGGTAAGTGTCTTACTGTATGTGTTTCTTATGCATCATCTTTCTATCCTAGGCAATGACCATTGAGGGCTCTGTGCATATACCTAACATCAAGCATGTACATGCAACTAGATACCTGAGCCAAGGTTCTAACATAGCAATTACACAGGGTCAGAGAAGAGTGCTTAAATACTCATACATATGTCAGCTGGGCCCAACCTCTTCTGTGATGGCCACTCACTGGTATAACTGAGTTTGTGCGTGTAAGTTCTGAAGCCGGGCTGCCAATATTCAAGTCCCAGCTACTCTAGCTACTAGCTGTTAAACTTTGGGCAAAATATACATGCTCTCTGCAGTTTAGGTGGTCTGTCGGACAAATGGGGATAACTTCACAGGGTGGTTGTAGGGACTGAATACTTTACACATGAAAAACGCTTGGTGCTTGGAAAATACACAATCAATATCATTTTTTAATTTTATATATTTTACTTTCAATTGGATCTCTTTTTTACCTCTACTTGTTTTTCTGTGCAATGTTCTGCTTAATGCTAAATTCCTTGCTTTCACCATAGTAATCTGCTTTAGGAGAAAATTACCACCAGCGGACCGTCAACATGTTCTGGGATGCTCTTTTCTACTTTCTAAATGTCTTTTTATTCTTCTACATTTATTGTTTAGCTTCATGTCATGATCTTATTTCTTACCATAACTAGCTCAATAGAACAGCTCTTCAATCACGTTCTCCATACCCAGGGACTAATGGACAGAAAAGTCTTTTTATATTCATCTTTCTATTATGAAAAAAATTTAAACATTATGCGGTATAAAGAGAATAGTTTATTGAATTGCCCTGGGCATGTCACCCGGCTCTAACAAACATCAATTCTCCAATCCAGATGAGTTTGAAATCCCAGATATCATATGATTTCTTCTGTGAACTTTCAGTGTAAATCTCTGCAAGGCAAATGTATACAATTTCTATGTCAACAACCTTTTCTTAATATCACCAGCTATTTTATCAGTGTTCACATTTCCCTGATTATTTTATACTTTTAAAGCAGTTTAGATAAGAATTCACTAAGGTGACTGGGTGATACATCCTTACCTTTGCTGTTTTGATTGCTGTTGACATTGCTGAGAAAGCTTGTCTTCAGAGTTTTTCTAAAGTCCTGTGTTGCTGATGGCACTTCTGTATGGTTGTTGGATATATTCTTGTTTGTTTTTAAAATATTTCTTGTATATTGATAGTAAGGGAGATACTTGATAAGAGATTGTATTCATTTTGGCAAATAAAGCCCCACTATTTTATAATAAGGGTTGTGTACTTGTATTCAGAGGTATTTAATATCTAGTGCTTCATTTTTATAATTTTAACAGCAATTGATGATCATTAACAACATCCATTAACTCATTACACATGGCAAAATAGTGATATTTTAATGTAAGCATTCTCTTATCATTTATTGATTGAAATATTTGCTAACTTTACCACATCAATTATTAGGATAATCTATGCTATAGTTTACACAGAAAACAGTTTGCTAGAGAAGTATTTGGCTCTTTTCTTTACTAGTTTTTAAACTAATGAGTAACCTCAGTAGGGGAGGAGATTCTAGTTTTATAAAACAAAGTAAAAAATAATTTTAGACTTATGGAAAAAGTTGCAAGAATGGTGCAAAGAATTAGTGGTTAGTTTTAACCTAGATCCCTCAAATGTTAACTGAATAGAGTTAAACAGGCCAGGAAGAATTTATTCAAATGACTGCAACAATGGAGAAATATTAAATTCAACTCCAGGAAAACAAGGTGGAAGAGTTTTTAAGAGCTGGGCTGAGCTAGTGAAAAAGAACCGCAGAATATTAGGGGAGGGTTGGTCAATATGACGAGGCCATCTGTGACCACATGAGAAATCAAATTGCTCCGTAAATTTTTGCAAATTAATTTTAAACTTGATTACTATTCAAAAATCCAACTTATTCTATAACATGGTGACTCTGAGACAACTACTTAGCCCTACAGGAGTGAAGGTGGTACAAAGAACTTGGCTTTAACATCTCAGTTGCTGAATTTTAATTTCTTTAGGTCATTCTCTTATATAGGATCTTTTTTAAAATAAAAAAATAAGCAATTAGCAATTATTTCATTTTAACTCATGAAAGGTTCTAGAGTTAAAACAGTGCTGATGACAAGCTGGGGCTTTTTTCTTGTGTTCTTATAAGCGTCCATGGCTCCTACACATTCTGTTACAGTAAGCACCAATCTTTATTTGTCCCATAAGACTTGGTCTAAAAGTGTACACAAAGAGTAAAAAATTAGGCTTCATCATCGTCCCTATTTACTATCGCAGAGACAACCTAATGGCAACAGAAGAATTATACCCTCTCTTCAGACTCTTTCCACCCTACCATACCTAGTTTACTGTATACTTTTCTTTAAATATTTTCTTTTCCGGGTAGTCATTCTAAACAAAAAAGTAGTAGTTTTTCAGAGCTTAGGTTTTTATTTTGGTGTATATCTCCATGGAATTTTAAAAAATGAGGTTACTTAAAATGTTAACATATGCATGCAAATTTGTCAGCGAAGGGTGAGGGGTCGTCTTGTGGGTAGAGAGAAGGCCATCCTGACTACCCCAAGCGCTATAAAATTCTGGACCCCTGTTGTCAACAGACTCTGAGGAGAAGTAGGTACTTCATTTTGTCATAGCTCATTACTTTATTCCCGAGATGCCACCATTCTTCTTTATTTCAGGGGATATACATTTAGCATATAAGACCTTTTCTAAACATATATGGAAAAAAGGTGGCCTGCTGCCCTTTTATAGACTACGGGGTCACCAGAAAAGGAAATTATTACCCACTGTTACCCCAACACATTTAATTTAAAAAGAATATATAACAGGGGTTTAGCATTCATTTCTAGTTCTATTTCTTTAAATAGTGACTATATCCTGTTTTTAACTTTATTTTTAAATACATTTTTACCTGCTGTTTCTGAACACGTTCCCTGATGATCTGTATATACAGGTTCAGTTTGAAGCGTAATATGTAGAGAGCAAGGCAACTGGGGAAGACATTCAGAGGTGCTTCCTTGAAAATTATTCAAAGTGGAGTCCAGTCTCAGTAGAGGAAAATGTAATTATGAGTGCCTTCCAAGAGCACCATAAGGAAGTCATCTGCATACATGCCATAAATTTACCACCACTGATACAGTTTGAATTCTTTATTGAAGGGAATAACAAAGCTTGAATGCAATGAAAAAAAGAGAAACAGTATAGAGGCAACAGCCACATAGCGAAGGAGACCTAAGCTATAAAGGAGATCTGTATTCTTTATGCTTGCTAGAGTCTGATAGCACCACTTCTATCAATCTCTTTTCTACATATTCCAAAGAGCGATTAGTATAAAAATAGTCAACCTTATAAAGAGCTATTGTGAAATCTGATTCTGGAAAGTTTTTTAAATCTTTGTTTCTTCTTTGAAAGATACACCCGTGGGGAAAAAATGTAAATCCTAGGTCAGCACAGCATAATGACTGAGCTTGTGGGCTCTGGAGAAAGTCTGCTTTGGCTTAAATCTTGGTTCTAATTCTTACAAGCTACACGACTTTTGAAAAATTTCTCATCCCCTCTGGGCCTTAGATTCTTTATTATGATGATAGCAGTAATGATAGCACTGTCTCATAAGATACTGGGACAGTACATGCTTTAATACTTGTAATCACTGAAGTGCTTGCTCTAGAAACATTAGAAGCAATCAATAAACATTACTGTGCCTTAGGTGCCAGTTGTGACTTTAGTTTGCGTGTCCTATGTGATTTTTCTCCCATTTATTTACCAAGGTCTGAAACTTTTACAGATTGTATATTTACATCTATACATAAATGTATTTAAAATTAAAAAATTACACAATCATTTAAAGTCCTATTTTGATATTTTGTGTTTGATTAAGAGATCTACAATTATAATATGTTGAGCTTTACATGATTGAATGAGCACAAGATGTTAAAACGCCTCTATTTATAATTATTTTCCATATAAGAAAATACAGGAATGAATAGCATGCCGTACACTTCCAGTTCTTCCTTGCTTTTTGTCTTGCTTGGTAAGACTGGAACCCAGTGCTTCAGAAGAATTTCCTTGCTGCCAAGATTGTATTTGCAGCAGAAGTAATATATCAGTGTTCTTTAAAGGAGGACCAGTTACCTTGACAAACAAAAAATACCATATGATTTAGCTTATATGTGGAATCTAAAAGAAAACTAAACAAACAAACAAACAAAAACAAAAAACAAAACAGAAACTGACTCAGGTACGGAGAACAACTGAATGGTTGCCAGAGAGGAGGAGACTGGGAGGATGGGTAAAAAAAAATGAAGGGGAATAAGAAGTGTCAACTTCCACTTATAAAATAAATAAGTCACGGGGATGTAATGTATCACACTGGAAATATAGTCAATAGTATTGCAATAACTTGGTATGGTGACAGATGGTTACTAAACATTATGGTGATCACATTATAAGGTATATAAATGCTGGATCACTATGTTGTACACTGAAAATTTATGTAATTTTGCATGTGAACTATACTTTAATAAAAAACATTTTGAAAAGTACATGCATAAAGATAACCTATCACCCATGGCTACTCAGTATATTATAATTTTTTAATTATAATTTTTAATTATTTTCCATAACTTCAAAGGAAGTTCTGATACTTTAAAATTTTCCTGCTAAGTACACCGTGGTTATGTAACTTTGACCTCATGTCTATTAATTGTATGTATACAGCTAGATTTAAACAGCTTCCATGTGAAACAACATTCCCATTGTAATTCAATACATACCTCTGTTTTGCTTTAGCATTTCGGAATGTGCAGTCTCATTTTGCAGATTGCTTTTCTGTGCCTCCAGAACCCCTTCTAGATACTGAACTGAAAGTCATGAAATTTGCAAACGAAAATATATTTTAAGACTATTCCCTCTTTCGAGCATTTGGGACTACAAATAGAATTAAAATCTAAAATTTCTTGAATATAATGTATTCATTTTATTATTAACTGAGGAATATATTATACATTTTCATTTGCATGTAACTGATATTAAAGTACTTAACTTTTACCAGTGGTGGATATTTATGAGTTAATAACTGATGCTTTCATAATTTTAAGTTCTCATGTTTGATTGATTCCATTCTAAGCAATTAGTAAACATGGAAAAGCCAGGACATTATGACCTGAGTTATCTTTGACACAAACACTTTTGACATAGCACATGTCCAATCAATCACAGAGGATTTGTTCCATCACTGCGATGCTTCAGATCTCTGTTCCCTTCTTCACAAAGCCATGACCTTTCCCCTTTTCAGATTTTATTATTTTTATATGGAGCTATTATAATATTCTACAAGCTTTCTCCCTCTAGTTCTTGCTAACATTCTCCTCAAAAATGCCTCTAGAGTTAATACTGCCACTGCCCACTTTGAATAATGTCACCCTTTCAGCTACCTTCAGAGACTATCAGTTATTTATAGGTGAAATTCAAACTCATTAAAATGAAAAGGTTATAAAATTATACCATTTTTCTTAACAGCTCCATTTATAACTATCTTCAAATATGAAAACTTTAACTCACATCATTTCACATGGATGTCTTATTTTATTTTGAAGGACCTGGAACTCCAGAAGGTACCATTTGAATTTTCAAATGAAGAGTGAATGGAATATTCCTAGTTTGAATTTATTTTAATCTGAATGGTCTATGGTTACTTCCAAGGGGTTTTGGAGACTTTACACAGATTGTAGAGAAAAATCTGTCTGTGTGCCTGCTTTATCAAGATCTGATCCCAGTCCAATTACAAAGTCACGTAATTTGTTGTTGGAGAAAGGATTTCAATTTGGTCAAGTGCAGCCACCTCTTACTGTGACATTAAGTTCTCAGGACTACATTACTTTAAATGCATTGTTGGAGTCATGGGAATACAGGAAAAAAATATTGCTGCATCATTCCCTCTCCAGACCACTAAGAGTACTAAAGTTGAGAATTTTCCTTATGGTAATTCAAAGAAACAGAAAGTATTATCACCAACTTTTCATTCCCTTAAACTTGCAATCTTCCATATTTGTTCCATAAACTGGATTATTCCATATTTTAAATATATTCTCCTACAATGGATGCTGCTAGTCACTGATTTGATGGTACTTGAATACAGACCCATACCTTTTCTATCTCCTGGAAAATGTATGTGTTATATGCCATCGCGTTGGCTGTGATTCCTGGCAACCCTATGAATGAGAGATGTCCACAGTGTCCTGTGCGTAAAATGAGAAGCCAAATAATCAAGCTAAACCCTAAGGCATCATTGGCTAAGCAAGCCACGCTTGACTAAAATTATTACCCCAAAATATACTTGTTTTTTTATAGAATTTCCCTTCCTTTTCTGTCACTTCTTTTTTCATCCCTAGTTCATTTATGTTATGGCCATAATATCCAGGAAGATCTTCCACATAAGATTAGCTTATCTGACACAGGGAAATACTTCTGTTGGTTCAACTGCTTCTCTTTTCTCTCCTGCTTATTAAGACAAAGTTTATCATCTTGCATTAGATGGGTTGTAATGCAAAGATAGACAAGTACAGTAATTCACTAAGTTGAGATAGTCGGTGACGGTTAGATGCCACAAATCACTCCTAGATTCATTTCACTGGACACTAAGTGCACGGAAGAAAGCAATAGTGAAGTGTCTGATTTTTTTCTTGATGTTGGTATGGAGCAGGGTTGAGAAGGTAGAGTCTGTTTGGAAATGTCATGTGTTATGTATTTTCTAAACTATCTAAGAAGAAATGTCAATAACAGGCTTAAAATATGGACCTAGATATTGGATGCTAATATATAACTCTCTGGTATATAATAAAACTCTGTTAACTTTCTTTCTAGCTTTCTTATTAAAGTTTTTTTAAAATTTTGATTTTTTTCCGTATATTTTCTTGAATTATGTGGATAAGAAAGCACACCATCTGCAGACTGAAATTTCAGTGCTTAATTTTTAATATTTGTGTTATAATTAAAAAGGTTTTCTTCCATTATTGTTTTGAATAGGACATACAAAAAAAGGTTGAGTAATATTAATCATCCTTGTCTTCCTGATTATATTGAAAATGATCCTAATTATTCACTGTAAGAGATAATATTTGCTGAAAGTTCTTTTAAATACCCTTAATCGTGTTGTGTTTTTAAAAAAAAATTTAAATTATATTCTATTGATTACGATATTACAGTTGTCCCTTTTTTTTCCTCCCCTTTATCACCCTCTGCCTGGTATCCCCATTCCCTCCAGCATACCCAACCTCCCCAACCTTAGTTCATGTCCATGGGTCATACATATAAATTCGCTGGCTTCTCCAATTCCTGTACTATTCTTAACCTCCCCCTGTCTACTCTGTACCTACCAGTCATGCTTCTTATTCCCTATACCTTTTATCCCATTCTCCCCCTCCCCCACCTCACTGATAATTTTCCACATGATCTCCATTTCTGTTCCTGTTCTAGTTGTTTGCTTAGTTTATTTATTTATTTATTTTTAGATTCAGTTGTTAATAGCTGTGAGTTTGTTGTCATTTTACTGTTCATAGTTTTGATCATCTTCTTTTTCTTAGATAAGTCCCTTTAACATTTTATATAATAAGGGCTTGGTGATGATAAACTCCTTCAACTTGACCTTATCTGGGAAGCACTTTATCTGCCTTTCCATTCTAAATGATAGCTTTTCTGGATAGAGTAATCTTGGATGTAGATCCTTGGCTTTCATTACTTTAAATACTTCTTTCCAGTCCCTTCTTACCTGCAAGGTTTCTTTTGAGAAATCAGCTGAGAGTCTTATGGGAACTCCTTTGGAGGTAACTCTCTTCTTTCCTCTTGCTGCTTTTAAGATTCTGTCCTTACCTTTAATCTTGGGCAACTTAATTATGATGTGTCTCAGTGTGTTCCTCTTTGGGTCCAATTTTTTGGGACTCTCTGAGTTTCCTGGGACTTGCATGTGTATTTCCTTCACCAGATTAGGGAAGTTTTCTTTCATTATTTTTTTGAATAAGTTTTCAATTTCTTGCTCTTCCTCTTCTCCTTCTGTCACCCCATGATACAGATGGTGGAATGTTTAAAGTTGTCCCAGAGATTCCTAAGCCTCTCCTCATCTTTTCGAATTCTTGTTTCTTCCTTCTGTTCTGGTTGAATGTTTATTTTTTCCTTCTGTTCCAAATCATTGATTTGAGTCCCAGTTTCCTTCCCTTCACTGTTGGTTCCCTGTATGTTTTTCTTTATTTCACTTTGCATAGCCTTCGCTTCTTCCTCTATTTGGTGTCCATACTCAATCATTTCTGTGAGCATCCTGATTACCATCATTTTGAATTCTGCATTTGATAGGTTGTTTATCTGTTCATTGCTTAGTTCTTTTTTGGAGTTTTGTTCTTTTCTTTCATTTGGGTCATATTTTTTTATCTTGGTGCACCTGTTATATTGTAAGGGGTGGAGCCTTAGGTATTTGCCAGGGCAGGGCAGCCCACTTTGCTGCTTTATAGTGCTGTATGTGGGGGAGAAGTCAGAGAGGGAAAAATGCCTCTTGCTTGGTTCTCACCCCACTTTCAGTCACTTCCCCCACTTCCCACAAATGAATTACATCCATTCCAGTGCTACCCTGATGTTGATTGCCTGGTGGGTGGGCTGGTGTATGTTCTAGGACCCCATGGGGGGCCCCTCCAATGGATTCTGCTGTGAGACTGGCAGTTTCTGCCACTACCACAGCCCCCACAGATTTTTACAGCCAGAGGTTTTGAGGCTTTATTCCCAGTGTTGGAACTCTGGGTTGCGCAGTCTGTCTCACTCCCCAGTTGTTCTTCCTGGTTTATATGCGTGTGTATGTGGGATCACCAGTCCTCAAACTACCACCTTGCCTGCTTGGTTCACCAGTCGCCACCTTGCCGTGTGTGTCCTTTCAGCTCCGGCTGCCCATGTAGTCCCTCCTATCAGTCTGAATGAATGTTTTTTCTTTAACTCCTTGGTTGTTGGACTTCCATACAGTTTGATTTTTCTGGCAGTTCTGGTTGGTTTTTGTTTTTATATTGGTTGTTATCCTTATTTTAGTTGTGTGAGGAAGTGAAGCATATCTACGTATGCCACCATCTTGGCTGGAAGTTAAATGTTTTCATTTACTTGTTATTTATTTTCCTCTTCTACAATATATTGAAAAATCTCTTGATAAGTGTCCAAACACATTTGTGATTTTTAACCAGAATTTGGTCATCAGGTAGCATTCTTTCAGTACGGTAGTGCATTATTATGTTACTTCTTTTATGAAGGATTTTTGTTTTATGTTTGTAAGGAATATTGTCTTTAAATGTTTTTCTGAGTATGGAGATAATTTTGTGTAATGCTATTCTCATCTTACTTATTTGAATAAGAATCTTCCATCTTTTGCTACCTACTAATATCCAGGGGTCATTTTTTGTTATGAAGACATTTTAAAGTTCATCCTTAAAAAATTATCAATCATGTATCTATTAAGGTGCACAATACTGATTAATTTTTTCTATAGAATATAGTTATTTACTCAATTTTTCTATATTGTCTTGAGCTCTTTATCATCATATGTGTCTTTGCAGGAAATCATATGTTTCAACAAGATTTTTGTTTATTAAACATTTTATATTGAAAATTACATATTATTAAAATTATTAAACTCTATATTTTGCTATATTCTGAAATAATTCATTTTAAGATTATAATTGCTTTTGATCTGATAATGCCTTTTGTGTGAATTTATACTCTGTGTTTTGAGTAATTGTATTTTCTGCTTTATAAATAATATTGTACTTTCTAAAATTGAAGAAATTTTTTCTACTTCTGATTGGCTAACATTATTAAGCATTTTATGGACTGATTCGTTTAAAGGTAATCTATTTTTAAAATAATATTAAGACTTATTGAGTTCAAGCAATGTATAGACTCAGTCTAATATTCTAATCATTGGGTTTCATTTTTTGATGAATACATGCCCACCATCTTTCCAGCTTTTCTTCCCTCTATTAAACTCTCTCTTTAAAATTATTTGACTTGATGCCCTAACAGTTTTTTCAATTGTCCCACCAATAAATTCTATAAACATTTTCATGTTTTATTACATATCAGATTGGTATATCTAATGTCAATAACAATATGGTAAAATATACAATGCTGGTATTATTTCCCAATTTTTTCAAAAACACTTAGCTATCCACTGACTTCTTCAGTAAGATCACTTGGGCCAATGCTGTTATTGAAAATTCAAAAACTGAATTTATAAAATTACTCTCGTATAATTAAAATACCAAATGAGAAAAAATAATCCTTAGAATAAATTTAAAAGGCTTTTAAAAGTTATATTCTAGTAATTTAAAAGACATTAATTAAGCAGCTCTGAAAAGTACTTACCCTTAGCTATCATAATTGCAGCTATTACCAGGACACTTAAATAAAGGCAGGCAAACACAATCGCAGCAAGGGCCCATGGAGAATCTGTCCCGAGAGAGGAGAGAACTAGTATGGTGATCAGTGGAAACAAGATTCAGGAGTTGGGACTGGAAAAATTTTGGTCAGGAATATTCAACCCATTTGAACTGGACAGAAATCTAAGTTTATGGGAGCAACACACTGTGGGAAAATATACCCCAGCCTGTGAGGGGAATTTTAACGATTATTTTGTAGATTTAGCTACAGCCAGGGAAGATGTAAGTATTCTTCACTTAAGGATGAGTTGTTTGTGAGCTAACAAATGGTACTATTAAAGAAATCTTTCAAATACTATAAAAGACCACTTCAGGAATCCTATCAGGAATTTAATTTATCACCCTCTCCAAATTTTTAATAAAATGACTTCTTCCATCTTGTTGCAGAATTATGTAAAAATAAAATACTTAGAGTAGCTATTGGCCCAAACAAATATTCTGGGACAGTTTTGATATAAATCCATTTATCATGTAATGCCACAAAGCTCCATGTTGTTTTTAGAAATATGGAGTCATTAAAGGGACACACCTTTTGTTAAGTCTAAAATGTCCAGCTGGGAAATTATATATGAAACGTTTTTTGTTCTATGGTTATGGTACATGATTCTAAGCCACTGTGGCCATCAGTGGTTCATTGTTCATTCTCATTTGTTTATAACACAGCACTTTAAATCAATATGATAATTAAATACTATTGGTATAAAAGATGAATTTTGACTCAGAGATTAGTCTAGGAATATTTTTTGTTATGATTATTTCATTAAATATTTAAACAAACAAACAAAAAGGAATATAGCCCTGATTGGCATGTCTCTGGTTTGATTCCTGGTCAGGGAACATGCCCAGGTTTTGACTCCTTCTCTGGTGGGGGCGTGTGGGAGAGGCAAGTGATCCAGAGGCCAGGGATTGATGTTTCTCTCACACATAATGTTTCTCTCCCTTTCTTTCTCCCTCCCTTCCTCTCTCTCTAAAAATAAATAAATCTTTAGAAAAAAAGGAATCTAAAGTTTTAAATGTATTTTTACCTTTTTTCTTCAAATTCCTAGTTATATTTTTTCCCTGAATATTTGAAGAACAATGGATTTTGGGTTCTGAGTATGTTACACTTTCTTCACAAAACTCTAGAAAATATATAAGAAAAATGCATTCAATAACTATAATTTATATATATACATATATAAATATATAATTAAAAATCACGCTAGGAATTACTCCATTTTATGTTTATAAAAAGTTTTAACATTGAGTCAATCATATTATTACTTCATAAAATGTAGCAAGTTTTCAAAAATAATTCTTAGTTTCTTCATCTATAAAATAGGGATAACAACTGTATTCATTCATAAATATATTGTGAAGATTAAGTTATTGTATGTAAAGTCAACAGTATAGTGTTTAAAACAATAACCATGCAATGCTATTTTTGTAGTACTACTAATAATAACAGCATGGAATAGAAATTATAAAAATATAATGGTCAGTAGCATCCGAAGCAACATTGGTTGCAGAAGCAAGAGTAGAAATATAAAAATTATTTTAAATGCCTATCTTTGTGTCCTCTATAATTGAATTTAATCTTAATTAATGGAGCATGAGAAAAAATAATCTAATTCTTATTATGTAGATAAATTCTCTTCGCAACATATTGCATGTACTTCTTCAGTGAAAGTGAAGCGGAAGTCACAGCCACCAGAGCAATAACATTTTTCCGAAAAATGTTAAATTTAAGCCCAATTGTAAACATTTATGCACCAAAAAATGATTGTCTGAAATTTAAATCCCATTCACTTAGTGAAAGGAAATATTAAATTCATTCATAAAGACAAAAGATTTTCAACTCCTAAGAGTATATGGCCATCAACATGTCGTTTATAATATTTTCTCATCAAACATAGGTATTAGTAATAACAGCAGTATCTTATTTTACCTGTGTTTATTTCATGAAATTCCTCTGGCAAAGGGTGAAGATCAAGACTGGAGCTCGACAGTGCCGGTGCCTCTGGCTCCATGGTTTAGGTTAGACTGCGTGGATCAGATGACATGCAGAGGGCCAGAATGAGACAGGGTCAAAAAAGCAGATCTCAATATTGCAAATTTCAGACAGGATGTTTACTCTGAGTATAATGTGTAAACTGCCTTTTCCACTTAAGAAAATAAAAGGCAATGCAACTTACCACCTATAGATTAAATTTGTTAGTTTTCTATGTATAATGAAACACTCGTTTTTTTAAGTTATACTTTAAAATTATATTAACCATGATTTCTTCTGTCTTGTTCTTTTCAAATACAATGAATAAAACATGGAGACTGAAACATTTTTATGTAAATAAATGATATTTAAATAAGATTGTAACAGATACTAATGATTAGATGTATTTTTGTGGTTTTAAATATCTGTGCCCATTTTAAGTAATTCAAACAATATTAGAACATATCCTATAGGAGATGAAAAAAATCATATACCCCATTCCCTCAATATAACTACTGTTAACATAATTATTCATAACTTTTACTAACTGTTCCTGTGATCAATGGATGTTTTCTTTAGAGAAGTAAAAGAAACAGTTTACTTATCAATAAATTAGATGATGAAATAAATCATAATGGGTTCTTAAAATAAAACACATATATATAGTCATTAAATATAGATGAGAGAGTTCTGCAAGTGATAGGGATAATTTTCCATAATATATTAAGGGGGAAAAGGGTATAAGTTATTGCATTATATGATTTTGTATTATATTTGGTAGAAAAGAATGTTATAATGCATGTACTTATAATATAATATGCACCTAAGCTGATATTTTAAGATTGCAATGTAATGACATTAAGTGATTAACAATAAATTTTTACTTCACATATGTGGTTTTCTATTTTGTATAACTATTTTTAGTGAACATAATTTATAAAGTATGCATATGTAAAATTCTATCTTCAATCTAATGTGTGCTTTGAGATAAACACACCACAGTAACCACAGGGGCCCCTGCCCTTATCTTTGATCAATAGAAATAAACTTCAAAGCAAAAGTATATAATTTGACTTATATTATAGATGTGAGACCATAGAGTGTTCTTGGGTCTCATGTTGTTTTGGAAGAGGTTAAAGATATTGGTCAATTTCAGACATTAACAATTTTAGTACACGTGCATTAAATATTGGTGTAAATACTAAAGGGTGGGAAGTAAAATTTCAAAAATTTTAGAGAAAAACATAAATTGAGAAAAATAAATAAATCCAAAATAAGCAAAAAGGGGAGGTGGGAAACACAAGAATAGGTATGACAAATAGAAAGCAGAAAATTATGTTATTGATTAAAAATAAGATACGTCAACAGTAAATGTAAACCCTTTAAGTCCTCCAGTAAAAAAGATAAAAATTATTACCTGGGTTTAAAAAAAAATTGAAATGTTATGTATTACTTACCAAAGTAACAACTAATAGATAAGGATGTGCACTGATTGAAATAGATTAAAATGTGTAGGATAATGCAAATATATGAAATTAAGCAAGCATAGGTCTTAATATCTGATGAAATACATTTTAATGTAAAATATGATATTTAAGGTGGATTTCTTTACAATAATAAATGTTTTGATTCAACAGTAATGTATCAAAATTACTTTAAAATAAAGTAATGATAAATAGTATATATGTAGAAGGAGCAATAAACAAAAATCAGCCATTTGGGGAAATTTTAACATACATCAAACAGATGATGTATGTTCTGATACATCAAACAGACAAAAAATCAAATGCTTAAGTAATTACCATTTCCCTGGTACTGATTTTGGGAATTTAGTTTTGTTCTTGTTGTTCTTTGGTTTTTACCAAATGTGTACTTTTCTTTTTTGCTTTTATACTGATTAATGTTGATTAGACTTCATGAATCTGGGGTGGATGTCTTATTATTATTAGAAAAGTCTTTGTTATTAATTTAACAGAGAACACATCTCCCCCTTTACCTCTTCTACTTTTTCCGGAATTCTTCCTTTAGGTATTTATATAAGTTGCTTTGTGCTTAATTTCTTTTTTTATCATTTCTTTTTGTCTCTATGTACTATATTTTGCAGAGAAGCTTCAGAAATGTCTTCTTTTTAGTGTCACTGAATTAATTATTTTTTTAATTTTAAAAATACTATTATTATATTACAGCTGTCCCAATTTTTCCCTCTTTGCCTTCCTCCACCCAGCCCACCGCTGCTCCCACAGTAAACTCCCATACCATGGTCCATGTCCATGGGTCACTCATACTTGTCCTTTGACTAGTCCATTTCCCTTCTTTTCCAGTTGATTCTCTCTTTATTTCTAAGTAGATGGTGAATATATCCAATATTTTATCTTTTCATTGAATGTATTGGGGTGACCTCAGTTAATAAAATTATATAGGTTTCAGGGGTACTATTCTATAATACATCACCTATATATTGTATTGTGTATTTAACACCCTGAGTTTAGTTTCTTTCCATCACCATTTAATCCTCCTTGACCCTCTCCTACCTCTACCCATACCCTTTTCCCTCTGGAAATTATCATACTGTGGTCTGTGTTTATTGTTTGTTTGTTTTTTCTTAATCTCTTCAACTTTTTCACCCAGCCTCCTAGCCCCCTCTCCTCTGACAGCTGTCAGTCTGTTCTCTGTATCTATGAGTCTGTTTGAACTGCGTTATGACCCAGTGATTTTGCTTCTGGGAATATGAGGTCTATCAAGAAGATATCCAGCCATGTAATATGAGAAATAGAGGCATTTATTGAAGACTAGACAAGAAACATTGTACACAGGACAATGACGCCTCAGTCCCCTTCAAAGTAGGCATTTTGGGACCTCACACAGTTTCCCAATCACCATCAGCTGACCCATCGTATTTTCTTGGGTCTCATCAGTGGTCTGAAATCTCTTCCCTTTCAAAGGTGATTTTAGTTTTGGGGAAAACCAGAAGTCACAGAGCACCAAATCTGGGCTGTAGGGGCCTGAGTCACCTGGGTGATTTGATATTTTGCCAAAAAGCCCTGCATGAGATGTGATGAATGAGCACACACATTGTTGTGATGAAGCTGCCCATAACCAGTTGCCCATAAATGCAGCCTTCTGAATCATCCAAATAGTTTCCATGGAGCAATGTTCAAGCTTAACGCAAAATTTGATACAGATTTGTATTCTCCTCGCTCAGTCATTTTGAATGTGACCATCACATAGTACACATGCTGACTCAATGGGGTCTACTGCACCCACTGACTAGTACAGTGAAGTCATCATTGTTCACGCATGTGCATTCCAGTCCATTCACCTTGGCTGCCAGGTTACATCGATGTTGCATGAACAACCATTTCTCATATAATGAGAAATACTATTCTCATTATATTAACAATGGCCACAGCTTTTTGAGACAGACTACGCTCAAAGCATTAATTAGAAATAACATGTGCACCCCTATGTTTATTGCTGCACTATTTGCAATAGAGAATACTTGGAAGTAGCCCTAGTGCCCATCCATAGATGAATAGATAAAAAAGGTGTGGTACATTTACACAGTGGAATACTATTTGGCCTTAAAAAAAAAGAAGGAAATCTTAACATTTTTGGACAGTATGCATGGGCCTGGAAACTATTTTGCTATATGAAATAAGCCAGTAAGAGAAAGACCAATACCATATGATTTTGCTTGTATATGAAATCTAATGAACAAAATAAACTAACAAATAAAATATCTTTATGTTTTAAAAAAAATCTGCTTAGTATGATTTCAAATATATTTGGTCATTTAAAAAAGTTTCTTGTTCTTGGTCGAATGCCAAACTCAAATCCCGGACCCTGCTCAGACCAGTATGGCCATCCGGGCCTCTTGGGTATTGTGCACAGTGGCAAGGCAGCGGTCCAGCACAAACCAGGTTCTGTTCCAGCAGTTTGTCTCACTGCAGGTCAAGTGTAGAGACTGTGAGGAGAAGACTCAGTTATCTGTCTGACTGATGATACGGATTCATTTTTTCTGTATAACCTTATTGTATCTGAGGAAAATTTTCAGAGTTTAAAATTCCAGCAAGGTCTTTTGGTAGACTTCTTAACTTTTCCACAAAAATGTATAAATCTCCTTCAGCAGTGTACTCAAGAATAAGCCAATGAGATTCCAAGGTTTTTGCTACCGTTAGATTCTCCAGCTCCCGTTTTGGATAACTCTCCTGCCCTTTTAAGTTTGGTAAAGACAAATCCTTTTAAGCCTCTTACATACCTTTCACTAAAACTTTTACCTGGAAATGATGTGGAAATAAAGAAGTTTCTAACAGGCTGTTTGAAATGCAGCAAGGAAGAAAAGTTATCATTGATGCAATAGTTAGAGGATGTTACTGGGCAATTGAATTGCATGCACACAAAAGACATTATCAGAAAAAATCCAAGAATTAGGTTAGTTATGGAATGACTGAGCCATGGCAGCATTGTCAAATAAGCATTCTCAGGAAACTGACCAATGAGAAGGAAAAGGCCTCGCAGGGCAGGTTCAGTACCAACAGCAGCTGAAAAGGCAGAAAAAAGACCTAGAGTTCCTCCATCAGCGAAACATGCAGCAGCTGCAGAGCAAGTTGTTGAGTTAGAGGTAGCTAACAAAGACTTCACCAAAAGGAGATACAAAGGAAACTGCACCATCAGAGAACTCAAAGCAAAGCTTTCAGTTGAAGAGGAGCTCCAGCGGGCTAAGCAAGAAGTTCCATCTTCGCGAAGAGAGAATTCTACTCTAGATGCCAGATGCCATGAAAAAGAAAAGTGTATTAATCAGCTTCAAACACAAGTGGCTGTTTTAGAACAGGAAATCAAGGATAAGGACCAAGCTGTTTTAAGAATGAAAGAAGTATTTGACACAATCCAGAAACAAAAGGTGGTTTTAGAAGAAAATGGTGAGGAAAATCAGGTACAACTAGGAAAATCTGAAAGTACCATAAAATCATTATCAGCGGAACCTCTTAAGGCAAACAAAATTATCGAGAAGTTACAAGGGGATCTGAAAACTTTGGGTAAATTGAAACTGGGGAATACAGTTACCATTTAGCAAGAGAAACTTTTGGCTGGAAATGAAGAAAAATTACAAAAGGAAGAAAAGGAATTACAAGGTGTTGGACAGTCTCTAGAAATAAAGAGCAAGAGGTATGCAAATTACAAGAACAATTTGAAGCTACAGTTCAAAAATCCGAAGAAAGCAACAGCGTCTAAAAAGTAATGAAAGGTTAATAACATGGTTAAATAAAGAACTAAATGAATATCAACTGGTAAGGAAGCAGGACGTGCTGGGGCCTCCTGCCACCATGCCTGTGCATTCCAGCAGCAACTCAGTCAGAAGTGGACTCTCTCCTAACCCTTACATGGTGGATGGCAGAGCGACTTACCCAACATGTGGGGACTGGTTATCTTGTCTCCTCTGCATTTGCTTTCCAGAACACCTTTTCTCATTCTGTATCTGCCAAAAATACCATCGCCCAGTTTCAGGAACAAAGGTCCAAATTGATTTCCCGCTACATTGTGGGGACAAACAGTTTTGGAAAGACTATAGTATCAAAGATGAAATTGGGGACTTTCAAAATGCCGCTGTCAACTCTTTCGCACGTTACATCGGGCCGCCCTGAGGGTCAGCAGGCGGTGCTACCAAGGCCTGTGTTGCCTCTCTGCCGGGCCCTCAGCAACTGTCTGGGACTGCAGAGCGTTTCAGCGAAGGAGAAGGAAGACCAAGTTTTTCTGTTGAGAATGTTATGTAAAGAGTATTTAGATGCATTTCATTGATTTCTCTTGCATTGCTGATTAAGGAGAACAGATAGGCATATTCAAAGGGATACTGTTGTTTTTAATAAATATCAGTATACTCATTGTTTAAAAAAAAGAGTTTCTTGTCCTTTAAACACATTTCCAAATTTGTCTTATATTCATTTAACCGTAGTAAATATGGTTAAGTTCTATATAATGTCCCTGATTATTGCAGTAATAGTTTTGTATCTGCTGCTGTCATTTTTGTTCCTGCTGGTTCTTTCTAAGGTTTCTTATTTACTTGTGGTTTTTCATGTGTTTGTTTCTGACTCTGAGTCTCTTATCTTCCTCACTAATTTATTTATGAAAACTTTTTAAGTTTGGGATGAGGTATGTTGTTCTAGAGAATATTTACATTTTCTTCTGCTAGCTGACAAAGAAATATTACTAAAATTTGGACAGTTTTAAAATAAAATCTTGAGGGGGTGATGTCATCAAAATGCAAACATAGGTCATTCCTGACTTTAGTTCCTTCCCCTCAAAGAAAATCAACTAGCAACTATCCACAGACAAGACACTACTGTGAAAATCCTAGAATGTGTGAGTGAACATGAAACACCCCTTGGACTATAGAGAGCAGGAAGAACCACTTTAAAAGGGTAAGAAGAATGGTTACATTCTGACCACAATAAATGCAAAACACTACATTAGTAGACTAAAAGAAAAAAATCATACGATCATCTCAGTAGATTCAGAAAAGGCATTGAACAAAATTCGACAATGGTTCATGATAAAAGCTCTTTTCAAATTAGGTATAAAAGAAACACACTTCATCAATTGAAAATGGGGGGAAGAAGGAGAAGGGGCAAGGAAAGCCACATGAATAGAGGACTCATGGTCACGGACGATTGGGGGGGATTGACTGTGGGGGTGGGGGGTAGGGTTGGGGTGAGCAATGGGGAAAAAGGAGGGACAACTGTAACTGAACATAATAAATAAAAAGAAAAAAAGAAATATATATAATTCAATATAATAAAGTATATATTATGACAAGCCCACAGCTAGCATCAGGCTT
This sequence comes from Mormoops blainvillei, assembly GCA_004026545.1. Lineage (NCBI taxonomy): Eukaryota > Metazoa > Chordata > Mammalia > Chiroptera > Mormoopidae > Mormoops > Mormoops blainvillei. The sequence continues at coordinate 62,247 of PVJD01005827.1, read as the reverse complement.
CACAGTGAAAGTTTGAAAGCTTTTTCTCTAAGATTAGGAACAAGACAAAGGTGCCCACTATGTATATACAACGTAATATTTAGCCTTAAGGAAGAAGGAAATCTTGTTAATTGGGATGACATGGGTGAAACTTGAGGGCATTGTGATAAGTGAAATAAACCAGACAGAGTAAGATGAATACTGCATGAACTCACATATATGTGGAATCTCAAAAAACAAACACACTTACAGAAACAGAGATTATATTTGTAGTCAGAAGTGGGGTGCGGTGGGTGAGAAAAATGGGTGAGGGCTGTCACAAGGTACAAACATTCAGTTATAAATAAATAAATTCTGGGGATGTAATGTACAACATAATGAATATGTTGGTTACAGTTAATAATACTGAATTGCATTTTAAAATATTGCTAAGAGAATAGATCTTAAAAGTCCTCATCACAAGGAAAATAATTTGTAACTGCGTGAGGTGATGGATGTTAACTTATTTGTGCTGATCGTTTTGCAATATATACATATCTTACATCATGTTGGATACCCTAAATTTATACAATGTTATATATCAATTATATCTCAGTAAACTGGAAAAACAACAACAAAAATATAAACAAAATAATATCTTGGACTGGTGATTTTTTTAACCAGACAGACGGTGTTAGTGTAGCCTGAAAATTTACATGAAGTGTTGCTTCAGGGAAACTATTTCAGGAAGGACATTTTTCTTTCAGTAATCTGAGTGAAACTGACTTAGTGTAAGTTTGCCCTTGTCCTGCAAGAGTAGTTAGGTTCCAGATTTAGGAAATAAGTGCCTATTGGAAAAAATGAAACTACTTAATCAGTGTTGACAGAATAGCCTCATTTTAGGAAATTATGTAAAAATTAATTGAACGTAGGTGAACGTAGAGTGCTTCTCAGTCTTATTCTTCAGAGCTCTCTGTGGTGTCTGCACAAAATCCAGATCCCCACGATCTACTGCAGGAACTGAAGCAGGAGGTCTGAGGTGAGGGCGTCTGTAGCGGGAGCAAGTGCGGGTGGCGATAACAAAGACGGGTGTTTTACTGATCGCCCCTTAAGAAAGTAAGGGACAGAGAGAGGGGAATTGTCCAAAGGTTAATGCAGAATTGTTAATGTTCATCCTAATTCTCTTGGTGACATCTAGGATACAAAATTCTTTGGTTTTTACATAGTTCACACTATTTAAGATATTTTTTGCACTGAAAAGGATGTTTCTCTAACCATCACCTTACCTCTGGCAGTGGCGCATTGAATCCAGGTCACCAGAAATCCTGCCAAGCACTCTTTAGCCAAAACGCAAGTCCTTTAGCTTTGACAGAAATGTAGTTTGATTTATCAAAGTGTGCTTTACAAAAATGTTCAATATTATTGTTTTAGATTTTTAACTCTGAATTTTATGTGCACTCTTTCATTTCTTCTTTTTGTTAAGTAATGTCAATTGGTAGCATTTGCTGCCAAATTTATATACTAATATGAGCAAATTTCTTTTTATCCATACTAAATCAAAACCAAATAAAAATAGAAAAAATGTAAATTAAATAGCACAAAACACACATATCTCTGCATAACCACAGTAAAAGCCCACTCATTGTGGATTCCTGCACACACAAAAAAATCAGAATATTCAAATATTCAGAGCCCATTTAATATCGGTGGCTTCAGTTTGAAAGGTATGTTAGTATATATCCTCCCCTCCAAAAATTTTTTTCTCTTCATAGAATTCTTTTAAAACAGAAACCAAATAAAATATTCTCTTTGTTTATAAATTATTGCTGATTAAATCATATATAATAAGGCTCTGTTTCATACAGCCATCATGTCATCTTTATACGCAGTCTGATAGAGAAAGGGCACATCCTAGATTTAGCTGATGGAGTTCAGCAGTATCCACAGGGGAAAAGCAAAGTTTACGTAATCTGTTAGGTGGAGACCTGTGGGCCAACTCAATGCACTACTGTTGTTGTTTCTACATTTGAATGCATAGTAGGAATTGAGGTACTTCACGCTTGTAGTTATCCATCCTAACTGTACCAGAAGTATTCTCTGGCTCAGAAGAGGCCCATGTAGTGAAGTGCTAGAGGGACAAACTCCCTGGCATCTGCCACTAGTGTGCGTGTGTATGTGGAGGGGTGTCAGGATTTACAGGAATGTCTCTACCCACCAATGTCCAAATAATTCACTGTATAGGTAAGGCTTTATTAGTTGGAAAGTCAGAAGCCTCAGTCTCCCCAGGCCTGGCTAACAATGGCATTATGCCTCAACCAGCAAGGATGTGCTCTGCAAGTAGTTTCTTGAGATGACATGGGCTGATTCACAACACTTGATTTTTCCAGAAGTCATAGAAAAACTGCTGACTCTTCACCTTCACTCCCACCTCTAACAAAGAGGCTTAGAATCTTACTGGATGTTAGAGAAAATATTGGGTGTTCTATTTGATGAGTTAACCTACAAATCAGATTACTTTGAGTAGCTGCTGGTGATAGTCTGGCAAGCTGAAGCATGCTTTCCACCACAAGACTTTAATAACCCTTGGGGACACTATTTTCTACAACAGAAAATTTTACTGAATGGAGTCTTTCAGCAAAGGAAGAAAACCTCCACCTGAAGCTGTCCCTTAAGGATATAAATTATTTGCCTCCTTAATGGAGATACATTTTACATTTCTTTTGAGAAACAGCTACTAACTGGCTCTAAATCAAATTTTCTTATAAAAATGGAATATACTAACAAGGAAGACTTGTGACTCCTTGGCCTGACATTTCAATTTTGGGTGACACAACTTGAAATCAACAATAACAGTGTGAGAAAGACACATCAAGTTTTCTCGATCCGATGAAATTGTTATATTCAAGAGTGGGGATGACCTGGCTCCAGCAATGCCTTGTCCTTTCCTGAAAACGTGACACCTGTCCCCTTTTCAGAAATTTTATCCCCAACTTCACCTTCTGAAGAAAATTGATGGGCTCAGTGGGTCTCTTGAATTACAGAAGTCCCCCACGTATTTAGGCCTGGTTCACTGATAACTGGACTCTTTGAAACCTGGTACAGAAGTACCAGTTTTGGCACACTGGCCGCTGCGCAGAATCAAAAAAATCTACGTGGTCACTACACTCAGTTGGCAGAACTCAAAGCCATTCTCGTAGCTTTAGTCAAATTCCAATGGGTAAATCTCATTACTTTTTTTCTTTAAATTATTGACTTACAGATAAGAGTTTTGCCAGTGGTTTACCTGCAGTGCCTGGATTTGGAAACCTACCCTGGGCAGATGTAAACCTCTCCTCCTCTTGGCCAAAAACGAGAAGGAATTTACAGCTACTGATTTCAGTGTGTCTCTCATGCAGATGTCTGCACTCTCTGGGGAGAAGGATCAGAACGAAGTCATTGACTGAGTCTGCACTGCTTGCGACCATTGTTGCCCACATCCATCATTGCAACTGATGGGACAATACAGCGCCTTCGCAGGCTGGCACGAAATACAGGGCTCCTTCTGATTTAGAGGCTGTCAGTGCACACCAGGCTTGTTACCCCTGTCTACTGTCTCGTCATGGAGACCACAATGCAGTGGGCATTGCCCCACCCATTCCTGACAGATCTACTATATCGGAAGTTTGACCTCCTCTGGGAACTATCAGTGGTGCTGCATTTCTGTTAGCGCTTTCCTGGCAATAGTGTTATCATTCCAGTCTGATTAACCCACTCTGACCGCAACATCTGGCTCTTAAAAATGATCTGTGTCAGGTTTTCAGCTTTCCAGACCATTTGAAGACTGACAATATTGCACATCGTAAAACCACTCAAAATGGCTAATATTCTAGGTGTTTGTTGGGTCTCCATGCTCCCTACCACTCATAGGTACTGGTATTGTTGAGCTTTGCTTTGGTCTCCTCAAAAATATGCACAAGAAGTGTCTAACTCTACCTAGCTCACTTCAGCTGATTTGTTTGTTTGTTTGTTTATAATTTGTATTGAATTTATTGGGGTGAATTTGGTTAATAAAATTATATAGGTTTCAGATGTACAGCTCTATAATACATCATCTGTATATTGTATTGTGTGTTCACCATCCCAAAGTCAAGTCTCCTTCCATCACCATTTATTCCCCCTTTACTCTCTTCTACCTGACCCTACCCACCTTCCCCTCTGGTAATCACCAGTCTCTTGCTGTCTGTGTCTCTGAGTTTTTCTGTGTGTTTGTGCTTAATCCCTTCACTTTGCCCACCTAGCAACCCAACACCCCTCTGGTCTCATAATTGTCAGTCTGTTCTCTGGGTCTGCGAGTCTGTTTCTGCTTTGTTTATTTTTTAATTTTTTTCATTTGACTCCACATATAAGTGAAATCATGTGGTATTGGTGTTTCTCTGACTGGTTTCCTCTTGGTTTGTACAATATATATAAAAACAATCCCTGAACCAGTGCTGTCTTGATTTCTCTTTATTTTCTCACGCTGTTGCTTCTCCTGTGTATCCCACACAGGTCAGTGCTTCATGATAACCATAGGTTTAAAAACCCTTATTATTATTTGCAAAGTAATTCATTAGTTTTAAATTATATCCTTCCTAAAATTGCTGCTTAAGTACAGAGTGTTTGCTACTGAATGCTAAGAATACATCCTGCAAATACATCTTTCAATACATCCTGCAAATCTTGGTATATTCACTTATTATTTAAGGAATTATTTTTATCATGGTCTAGCTTTCTGTTTCTCTAATATGAGTGCCTGAATGGGTTTTCTGAAGGCTTTCTTATCCCATCATATTTTTTTTTTAAGAAGTTGAAGATTAAAAAAATTCTTTTTTATATATAGGCAATGTGATGGGTCCATATGTGTATTTACTTGCCCAGAATTTCTATAAAGTATATTAGTTAAAGGCATCTGACTGAGAAAAACATCTCCAAGAAATGCGTGTTTAGAAGAGGACTATAACGTTTACATAGTCATATGAATGACTCGCATCAGTGATATTTTTCATCCTCATCTTATTTCTCACTCTCATTACATCAAAGATTCCTCCAGCCTCGTGTTATTTCACAGCATGTGTTTCTGTTAGCTTTGATGTTGCATGTCCAACTGATAAACGACACTGATGTGACAGTTAAAGTGGTAGTGATCCCCACATCCAAGCCTGTAAGTCTCAATTTTCATTTCACTCTCTTCCATTAAGCTAAACCTACTGCTTTCTGGAAAATTGCACAGGTTTTGCTTCCAAATTCTTCTGCAGTAGAATCTTATTTTTTCATAAGCAATTTAATAGTCTTTTGCCATAACCACCCACCTCCTCTTAGATCCCCAAGAATTTTTACAATAACTTTGAGCGGTCTAGGTGTTAAATGCCATTTCAAGTGCTAGCGGCACCGTGGTTGGAAATCTTCTGCGCACAGCAGGACACATTGAGTAGAAATATCAACAACACCTTTACAAACCTAGGGTGTTGACCAGATGCATGATGCCTAAACTAAAAATAACCACTGGATTAAATGCAGAAGAAAATCTAGTATTCTTTAGAAAAAAATGCAACATAGACCATATCAAAATTGAGATGATTTGTTTATTTATTCAGTAATTATGTGACAAATACATTCTTAGCAGCCAACATTCTAGAAAACTATCACAGGGAATTTTATCAGAACTCATTTTTTTATTTCTTAGTAAGTAAAATAGATAGATTTTTAAGCTGCATGTACTCTTGGCAATGCTGTTTAGGCCGTTAGGATAATGGTCACATTGTGCTCCGCTGTTTAGTGTCAAAAGATGCCAGAAACTCACAGGAGAGATTCTAGTCACTGCTAGGACCTATAGAATTAACTACTTCAGTCCACTTTCTCCTTAGCCCAGCTTCTGAGCCCCTGCCAATGTCTCCCAATGGCGGACACCATCCAGAACCACATGGCAAGAAAGACTGGGTGATGCAGTTATTAGAGTTCAGCTTCCGGGACACAGAATGCAGCTATGAAGCACTGGGGATGGATATGGGTGTGGCTTTATGAATAAGAGTTACAAGCATCATGCCCACTGGAGTAGCCTGCAGTGACAGAGTAGCGAAAGTTCCACTGGGAGCACATCGCAAGTCTGAAATCCTGGGATAAACTGTATCTAAGTGGTCCTTGTGGGCTCAAAGGGACCCATGGAGGGCAGGGAGCAAACTTGGGGCATCTTGGATCCTGAGGAAGGCTGAATGATGGCCCCCCAAAATGTCCAGAACAAAATCACTAGAAACTGTAAATAGTACCTTTGGGGCAAAAAAGAACTTTGCAGGAGTAACAAAGGTAAGAATCTCAAGATAAGGAGAATAGGTTGCATTTTCCAGGTGGGTTTGAAATGGAGTCCAATTGGACATTTAAATTGCTGAAATGACAGTCTTGTCACTGAATATGAGTAAAAATCTGAATTATCAGACAATTGCTTACATCATTGTAGATGCCAGGAAAGCAGGCAAAGAGCAATACCGTATTCAGGTTTAAAGGGAAATATAGGGGACCCTTGATCCTAAATTGATACAAGGAGGTTCTGAGTTATTTTCATCGCTTTGGTTATATGAATATGAACAGGATTTTGGAATCCTGAGTAACAGTGATCACCATACAAATATAATGTCTTTTATCTGAATTCTCTTAAAATATCAATAATCTATCATCTCTTCTAGTTTTAATCTTTCTGGTTATCTAGTATTCTTGATTTGAGAATCAAGTCCTCTGATGATTATATGCCACTATTCTGTTCATTGTATTTATTAAAATATAATTACCTGATTACTTTAACATTGTCTAGAATCCTGGCAAATCTCAGCATTATGCAATAAACAAATACATTCTTTACAAATATAAAATAAAAATATACTTAATATAAAGTTTCCATGTAGCAATAATGTGTCATTGGATGTTTTGAATTTTAGTTGTTTGTCCCATAAAGGAACTTCAGTTTCTTTATCTATTGTAGAAAATATTGTAGATTATATGGAATGAGGTGGGTACACAGTGAAAAAAGGTGCTCACAGAAGGAGTCACGAGGTGACATCTGAGTGAGCCCTGAGTGACATGAAAGAACCGGCCTCTAAAATCTTTGGGTGGTGGGGAAAGCTGTACAAATTGTGCAAAGGCTGTGAAATGTGAGGCTGAATAGTATGACCCTCATGTTGTGTTTCTTTGTGTTTCACTAACTTTTCTCTTTTCCTGACTTAGCGGATAAAAGGTGTCATGATTCTGAATTTAGTCTCACTTCCTGTGGTCATGTTTGTCCAAATGACAATGACACAGATAATGACAATTAAAGTGATAATGACCACCCACATCCAGGGTGTGCATCTCATTTATAGTCAGTCTTCTTCTTAAGCTTTATTGTGTCCCGTGGCCGGTTAAGCAGCTTTGCTATAGTTTCTCGTTCTCTTTATCAGACATGCTATTTTCTCTGCCCAGTACTCATTCACCTCATCTCCAAAATCATATGGTCATATCAAGGGTAATGTAGGTGTTAAATGTTATTTCAAGCAGCAACAAGTTTGTGGCTGAAAATGTTTTTTACTGTGCAGTGCCTCTTTCACCGGCATAGAGTACACTGAGCTGGTAATGAGGTCTGAACAAAGGGGCCAGAGCCGTGCCAGAATCCAGACATCATTTCCAGGAAAGATTAATCTTCATGTGTACTGTAATTAATGGTCGCTTACCTATGAGATCATGTATGTGTATATCTACACATGATATATGCATATATCATAAAATTATGAAGGCACCCAGTCATGTAACATGAAAAATAGAGACACTTATTGAAAAAGATATAAGATACAAGAAACATTGTACATAGGACAATGACAACTCCATTGCAGTAGGCACCTTGGGACCTCACACAGTTCTCTTAATCACCATCAACCATCTCATTGTGTTTTCCTGAAATCCCTTCCCTTTCAAAAGTGATTTTAGTTTTGGGGAAAACCAGAAACTGTAGGGTGTCAAATCTGGGCCGTAGAGGGGGGTTAAGTCACCTGGGTGATTTGATGTTTTGCCAAAAAACTCTGCACCAGATGTGATGCATGAGCAGGCATGTTGCTGTGATGAAGCTGCCAATCACCAGCTGCCCTTGGCTGCCGCCTTCTGAATCATCCGAATAGTCTCTGTGGAGTAATGTTCAAGTTTCATGGAAAATTTGATGCAGATTCATTGCTCTACTCACTCAGTCAATTTGAATGGGACAGCCACACAGTACACATGCTCACTCAATACTGTCTACCACTCTCACTGATTAGTACAGTGAAGTTGTCATTGTTCACACATGTGCATTACAGTCCTCTCTCCTGGCTGCCAGGTTCTATCGATGTCTCGCAAACCATTCTCCTTAAAGAAATGAAAGAACATTTCATTTAAGTTCAACTTAATGAAAAGTTGAACAATGGTTCAGAAAGTCATAAACATTCTGAGAACTTATGAGGTGTTAAAAACTTTATATGATAATACATTAAACAATTCTCACAAATCCGAAGAATAAACATTTTAATGTATAAATAGTTCATGAATGAATTATCTCTTTCATACTTTAGGTGTTTCAAGGACCACATCAATGTGTTTATATATCAAAGGTTAAATTTGGACCTAAAAACATTCAAAATGATATAAATTGATACATGCGAAGAAATTTATAATAAATCCTAACTAGTTACACTAACTTGTTAATGTAAACCTTTGATGTGTTTCTTTAATAGTTTGTAATGCACATCTTTTGTATCTGAGGCAAAAATATGTTTTACAGTTGAACGTTTTCACTTACTACTTTTTGGAGTGATAACCTACTGTCTGGCCTGGTGGATATGGTTTAGGTGAGATGCTTCCTGACATCCTCAGCTTCTTTGTAAATCTACCCATTGGGACTATGTGCCCATGGCACTATCTGCAGTGACTTTAGCTATGCCTCACCAATGATGCCTCTCTGTGGGAGGACCACAGTCTGAGGTACCATGTGCATTCTGCTATCCCTGGGTTTCCTTGTGTTGAATCTTCTACCATTTGTGGTGTTTGTCCTATTTTATTACTGAACCATTAGTACCCCACTTGGGACAGAAACTACTCTTTTCTGAGCAATGGCCTTTTGGAAATGAAACAAGTGGGTTTGTTTGTTTGTTTGTTTGTTTTTTCATCTTCTTTGTGAATGGGAGGCATTTCCTTTCAGAGAAGCATTCAGCAGAATGGGGTGGTCAATGATAAGTCATCATGGGAATTATGTCTTGTGACTACAAAATCATGGACCAGAGGATCTCTGAAAAATAGAAAGCTGAAGTAATAAATTTATTTGAAATCTCAGCTATTGAAACAGTCAGAAAAGCCAATACCATGTCCACAAGGAGACAGGATTAGTCATTCTAAAATGATGTCTTAAGGGAGGAACTAAAACAAAGGAAACCTTGAATATTTATTTCAAGACTCCAATTTGGTGCCTGACCAAAGATGCCATGTCCTTAATGAGAAAGGGGGCCTGAAGCTCCAGTTCTGGTGGACACCAGAATCTGAACTCAGTGCATTGTTGTCCCTGCCATGAGGTGAGTGGCATCCTTAATAGTGGCAGCCACTAAGGACATTGCTTACATTTCACAGCACACTTCCCAAGCTCACCAAGATGGGTGAGTACTGCGCACAACTGTATGGATGCTAATTTAGAAACACTGTTAGCCTTCAAGATAGCATGCAGTGTCCATACCAGAAAGGCCACTCTTACCTTGCCTTTGCTCATGTTTGCCTATGACACATAGTATTTCAGCCCTGAAATTAGGACACACTGGTCCAGTTCTTATTCACATGCTTCCACTCTCCGGTGTCTCCTGGAATTTCCTTTAGTGCTGGAATAGTGGCTCTTAGGTTCTTGAGCTCTTCGATTACTGCAAAGGACTAATAGACTGGGCTCTCCAGAGAGGTGTTTCAGAGCGCTGTCAGGAGTTTGTCAAAATATCTAGTCCTGAGAACTGGAAAGGGGCTTAAAGTGTGAACAAATATTCCTTTCTCTGTATTTCAGGTATGTAGGCCTGTTCTCTAGTGCTGAAGAAAGAATGAAAGTCATTCAGATAAATGAATGGCAGTTTCAAAACATTTATCAAGTCATTTTAAAGATACAAACAAGTAAATGCCTCCACTTCTTGATAAACATTGTTACACTTTTCCAACTGAATGTTTCCAACAGCCAACAATGACTTTCTTCTCATTTCAATCACTGGGAAGACTAAGAAAATCAATTACATTTAAAGGACCTGGGAGAAAGTAAACAAAATACAAGCTATTTCTCTTCTTTTTAAAATTTTCAACACTGTGAAGAGGTCTAATCAGAAAAATTCATATTAAATAACTAAATTATAAACTTAGTATTTATGATATTAAAATGTTTGTGTATCCTAAGGTAACAGGAGAAAATAAAATTCCTTGGCATTGACAAATTTTTTCTCATCTAAGACATCATGTATATTTTCTATGTCCCACATGAAGCAGATTTACTATACCTAACTCTACCATCTCAAGGCATGTTTTTACACCTCTCATGCTATTAATAAATTGTGCTATAATTTTCTACCCTTTCCACTAGACAGAATTCTTAAAATGAGCAACACTTATTCATTTCATTCTAGCCCTTAGTGTCTACCTAGAACATGGGAAATAAAATGTTACTGAACTCAAGGGGTGTGCAGTATGGAGTATTCATTTCAAGAAGGATAAGTGGCAGGGTAGTTTTATTTACTGCAACAAATAAATGAGACAGGGGATTCATATACAAAGCTCTGTTTCCCAATGGACAGGCTTAGCCATTGCTTATTATCAGTTATTTAATCAATTACACATTGATTTTGTTTTTGCAGTTGGCTACATTTATGGGTATGAGCTCCTACCAAGTACATCCCTTTTACAACTGCATCTGCAAAATACTATGTTTCATTTTAGCATTAAAGAAGAACAGCATTCAGCAAAAATTATTCAGACCTTGAGACCCCTGTCCTATGTAACAATAGTGTTCACTTACAGTGAATAGTATATATCCTTTAACTGCGATGGCCAAATTAGAATGCTAACTTTGAATTTATGTCTCTCTGGTCAAAGGTTTCTCACCTCCTCCACCACACACACTACCCACACCTTCACAAACATTTAAACACACTAGAGGTAGAAGGAAGGGGCAAGATGTAATCTCCCTTCCTCCCACCATTAAGTCTAACTTCAGACAAATCCAAATAAGTTCTAAAAAGGACCATCCACCTTGCTGCCAATATCCTCCTCAAGTGAATTATTTTATATCTGGAAGCCTCATAAAATTCACAAATAGATGTTAGTGTATATAAACAGATATTTAAAAAATTAAAATATGCTTCCTCAAAGACAGGAGACTTGAACACAAGAAAACCAGGAAATAAAGCATATAACTAAAAACTTGTTAAAAAAAAACAAGGTTATACAAAATTATGGCAACAGTGGCTTAATTATCTAAATCTGTTTTACCTCCATAAGAACAGTTGGATATTAACAAGTCAAGTGTGTATGCACTTACATAGGTATACAAACAAATGCAAAAAATTACTAAGATAAGGCAAAATGATATATTCCCTTACAATTACACAAAGTACCTCCGTATACTTTGTTCTAATTAGAGGTAGACAGAGCTTAGTGAGGCTCAGCTCAGCCATTGCTAGTTACTTAATTTTGAACATATTTCCCTCTAATTTTATGTATCTTCAACTATGAAATTTAAGAAACAATATTAATAGCATAAGTGTATCAAGATTAAATAACAATGCAAAATATCCAACACAAAACTGGTATATAGTAAACCCCCAAAATTATCTTACTATTTTTAGAGATAACAAATAAATATAATAAATTATAGACTACTTTTCTACTAGAGAATTAGAAAACATTATATGATTTGAATAGTAATCCTTTATATGACTCTTTTTTTCTCAGGTTAATTTCAGGATGCTGGAGCTTGGTAATGTGTAAATTGGTTGACACTCACTGGATAAGAGTTTAGTACAAGAGTTAAAAGGTGAGTTCTTTAGGCTGATGAATTTTTACTGCTCCGCATGGTCTCCTGTGTGGTTACCGATGCGACTTCCTCTTCTTACAGAACCCTTTTAGTTCCCTTGTCTCTTTTTCTTTATGCTCAAGTTTCATCAACAGATACTGACCTTTGAGCTTTAAAACATAGATATTTTTGCGTAAAGGCTGAGAAAAAGGCTTGGTGACATTTCAGTGATAATTAGTAAAAATACTTGAGCTTTAAAGTTCAAGAAGTGACCAATTTGTCAAATTTGGTGTGCGATTTGAGAGTGAGAACCCAACTGCCTACCCAGCACCTCACCACAGAGAAACTATTTCCAGTTACATGAGGATCGACAAGCCACATCTATAACCAGCAAGCTCTTTGCAGCTCTTGGGTGAGGTTCTTAGCTTAACTTCATTCTCACATGATGGAACTTATTAATTAGATGATGAGCAATAAGAGCTGAAATTAAGAAATTTTGAACCAAATTGTTCATTTTCTCCACTCTGGTTTTACAAACCTCTCCTTACCCTAAACCGGCAATTTTCAACCTGTGTGTGGTAAGAGGTACACTGGTGTGTCACAAGAATTTTTAAGAACATGCAATATCTGTTTAGTCAGGGGCACTGACCTCTTTTCTCTTCCTTTCTCAAATAAAAAATGACAACAGTCAACACGATAACCGTCCTGTGTGAATGAATCAAAATTATACCTATTCTTTTGTTTGATCGACAAAAACTTTAACATATTTTCTGATGTGCCACAGAATTTTAGTAATTAGTTTATGCATGCCATTGTTAGGTAGCAGCTAGGAATGAGCAGACAGAGGGGAAGTAAAGGCAGGACCATCATTATTACAATGTAACAAAGAAGTTAATACAGGAAGCTAGAGCTGGGAAGTCATGTCTCGCCAACTAACTCAGCAGTCCCCAGTGCAGGACATGAGAGTCCTTGTGACTGTGCTGAGAAAAGGGTCTTCTGTAACAGTCTTGCTAAGATTGCAGGATGTTCTGAACATCACAAGCGGGACTTGCACAGGAAGAGGAGGGGGCCCAGTGCTGGGAGAGGGGGTCTCTGTAACAATTGCACTAACTAAAACAAAGAGCCTTTACTAACTGAGAAAGAAAACCTTTGTAGCTGTACATTATTCCCAAGATGTAGAAGGGGGAGAAGGAGGAGTACCTCTAGAGGCAGACTAAGGTATATAACCCCTGAACCCCAATTGTCAATACTTAGATTAGCTAAGTATCCACTTGAAGCCTCAGTTCAAGTGTATGGAACAAACTTACTAAAAACTTTTATTTCCTCTATATGTGGGGCACTTAGACTAGCTGGGTGCCTGCTTGCCGCTTTGCACTTGTGTATTTCATAAATAAACTTGGTATTTCATTTCCACTACACACGTTTGTCTGTCTTTTGAACTATTCTCTTGTGAGTGAGATGAAAACCAAGGCAGGGAAGGGAGGTCTCCCTGCTCGGGTCTCTCCTCATCCATGACACCATGAGATAAAAAAGGTTGAAAACTGCTGCCCTAAACAATTTGTGAATACCAATGCTTTTCCCCAAAATGTGTATTACTAATTAGTTCACCATTATTCAAATGCTTCTTTTTCTGTGTAAACATCTCCTTTTAAAAAACAATGTAGACATCTCACATTAAAAAATATTAGTCAGAGTCAATGCTGAGAAAAATCTATATACACCCAAAACTTTCACATTGTTATGTTTCTTTTATTTGAGTTTGATTAAGCTATTCCTGAGCCAGATTCAGAATTGGTTGCTGCTTTGGTTTTACTTCCTGTTTATCTGTTTATTTCTTTTGATAAGAAGCAGTTCTCTTGGTGCTTTTCATGCAAAAAGATAAAACCTTCTTATAAAATGTCTCTGGTCAATATCTGTAAGTGAATTTGTAGCTGTCAGTTAAAATTGTAACTAATGCTACCCATACTTGTAAAACCAATAATGCAGTATCCAAATCCCATAATATAATTGCAAAGATATTGGGTAACATATTAGAGATCAGTTAAAACAATGTTTTGAATAAGAACCGAAAATTAGCATCTTCACCAATGGCAAATATTCCTTACTTGATTGGACCTACATAGGGATAATCTCTACCTGCTAGAGAAGGCCAGAGCAAGACCTGTAAAGAAATATCCTAGTCAAGTCTCAGAAAAGGTCCATCAGCAGAACTGAATGGCCAATAAGAAAGTGGCTACTCAGTTTAAAATAATGTCAGGATCTTTGTTTCTAGGACAAGAATATTCAGCTACGGAAGATAGGTAAATGATTTCTTTTTTTGCTAGGTATATTTTTATCTTCATATTGAAGTATTGCATGTAAGAGAATTTCTGTGCATTAATAAATTTCATCATTGGTAAAATAGTGAAATCCCAAAATACTTCACTAGAGTTAAATGTACTGATACGCTTAATGTGTACCCATATACTTAGTGAAACTTTTACATTAAGCACGGCAGTAGGCATGAAATATGTGCTCAATACATGCTGTGCTCTACTGAATCAGCTCAGTAAAATAAAAATTGATAAACACAGGAAAAGTTTCAGTCACATATCTTGCCATTTCTTTGTCAAGCTTACTTCTGAGTGACAAAATAATTGTTGGTAATTATTTTCTATCATATAAAAGCAGAGATTATGCAATAGTGGTTACAATTACAAATATGATAAAATTGCATAAAACTATTTATATACATGCACACACACAAACACAGTCAAGCAAATGAGTGCTTATAGAACATAAAATCTGAATAAAGTCTATGGATTGCACTAATGACAATGTCTAGGTTTTGATATATTAACTCTAAGTAAGACAGGACATTGGGGAAAACTGAGTGAAAGGTATAAGGGAGCTCCCTATACTGTATTATTTTTGCAACTTTCTGTCAATCTATATTCACTTCCAAATAAAAAGTAACATAACAGGTAAATGGAAGTATATTTAAATGTATCATTGTGTATTTTTTACTGTAATAAATATTACATAAATAAAATTTAAACCATTTTTATTGTTATTGATTAAATTTGTGTATCTACTTGAAGTATAAAGAATTAAAATAGTTAAAATTTTCTGATTTTATTATATTTTATTATTCATGATTTGAACCTTTTGCTGTGAAACCATGTTCACACAGTAATTTCTTCCAGGTTTTCTCCAAAGAAACATAATCCTTGCCCTGGTTACTTTAATTCAGCACTTTTTACTTTTTCTCTTGGGTGTTTTGTTTATACTTCCAGTAAAAAATCACTCCCTTGTCCTTTTTTGCCTGATCAATCCAGAAAACACTTTTTAGAAATGTCATGTGTCATATATTATAAAATTCACTTTTATGATAATGTTACACAGATATATTAAGAAACTTAGATTGATATATTTTGCATCAATCACTAAATATTTCAAGCACTAAAAATAAATTTGAGGTACATATGACCATATTTCACCATTTTATAACACAATAGACCAATGCATGATAATAAAACACTTTCATTTATTTTCTAAAGTGTAAGGACAGTGTAATTGTCAAGTAAATGTCACTTTTACTCTTTTTAAAAAGATTTCATTTATTTATTTTTGGAGACATGAGAAGGGAGGGAGGGAGAGAAACATCAACGTGAGAAAGAATTTTCAGTTAGTTGTCTCTCCACACCCTGCAACTGCGGACGGGGCCTGCGACCCCGGCCTGCATCCTGACTGGGGATGGAACAGGTGGCGACATTTCGGTTGGTGGTATGACGCCTGACCTACTATGCTACACTGGCCAAGGACCACTCTTACTCTTGAGTAAAGTAATATTAGGAGGAATTATCTTAATTTACACAATGACAGATGCAGATTAGAATATCACAAATTTAACACATTTAAAGTTTAAAACAATTTATGAATAGTGTTTTATGGAGTTGTTTTTTCTCAATTGTCTTTTTTTTTTTTTTGCAAATCCAAAAGATACACCTACTTTAAAAATCCACAATACACAATGACTTATGAAAAAGAACATTTTCATAATTGTTTTTCCTACTTCTCTTCATCCTTGTCTTAGGAGATCCAAGGGGCAAGTCATTTTCATTCTGGGTGTTATACTTTTATCAACCATCTGTGTAAAGGTATAGAGGGGTGTTTTATTACTTTCCAGCCAAGGATGAATCTTGGACCTCTTTTGTCTAACCAAACAAGGTTCAGAAATATTATTTCCTGCCTGACCGTTAGGGTCTCAGCTTGATTTTTAATTAATCTGCTACTGCTACTACTGTTGCTAAGGCTTACAAACATTATTAGATGTCACAAGAAATAGAGGCGTTTGAGAGCATTGAATAGGATAGATGCTATCTCTTTCAAAGGAAAATAATCTACTGTTATTGGTACAAAGAACAGAGTTTTCTTCGCGTATTTAATTAGTTCCCACAGTGATTCAAGATATTGAGAATGTAGAGTGCTGACTTGAGTGACACATGAGTGTCACCAATGCATTCTCTCTTTTCAGAGTATGTTTCCTTCCAATCGGTAGCATCAGTCCTGCCACTGTGACTTCTCTCTTTTATCTTTCTGCCTTCCTCCACCATTTCACCATTAACTTATTCTTCTTTCCCTCACAGCAGGGAAGCTTTTCATAGTCCTAAGAATGGCAAACGCCTTTTCACCCATTTCTTTTTTTCAAGCCTTTTTTTTATTCCTGAAGAGTCCCTGCGTATTAGAGCGTGGAGAAGAACTGGGATATTTATACATCAAATCTTTCAACTTGTTTGTGTGAGGACAGCAAAGCTTTCAGCATATCTAGGGGGAGAAGAAGGTTCTAGGCACAGAGTTGTAGGAAAGGAGTGTTGATACAGGAAAGGGAAGGCAAAACACAGTTAAGATTGTTCTTTGAATGTAGCTACTAGAGGAGGAGACAGGAAGCTAACACTGTTGAGTGATTCTGGGAAATGGGACAACACTCAATGTTAAGAATTGCTTGATATTAGAGCTGAGGATGCTGGACTGCACCAAATCCTGAGATCAGTTGGTTGGTACCCATCCAGGTAAGAATTGCTGACACTTCTGGACTGCCATGTGTGACATTAGCAAGACTTTCAGCAGTACCAGGAGAAAAAAGTTTGCAAATACTGAGTTGCAGATACTCGTTGTCCAGAGATTACCAAATATCCTGAGGGATGTGGGTGCAGCAATGATAACTTCTGCTTCCAGTGGAGGTAAGGGAGAGAGACACTGGCACAAAAAACCAATCCTACTGCCTACATGTACAAGGAGGAATCAAAGAATCAACTTGGGTTGACAATTCTGAAGGAATTAAGGGGAAGGGTTAAAATATACATACACACAAATGTATATGTATATTTGTGTGTGAGTGCGTGTTTGTATATTCAGTTATCTTCTGTATGACTTGAGCCTAGAGTTCTTGAATAGAATATATATCTTTGATAGATTTTTACTTCTGAGTCAGTAAACTAAGACAAAAAAACAATGATTGATGTAAATTTCATCAGGTATGTTTCTGAAAACAGTATAACTTCCAAATAAAGGCGGTTCTGTTAGTTTGGGAAGTGTGGTAATAGTGCCAACTATATATTCTGTTGTAAGTTTGTACTGATTCAGAGCTAAAGCTGAAAGCAAAACCTTAACATTTTATTAAGTTACAATGATTTCATTTACATGGGACAAGAAATGAGCAAAATTAGGTTGTCTTTGCTAGTTCTCAAGTCTTGGAGAGGTTGTGGAGAAAAAGGAAGCCTCATTCACTGATGGTGGGAATGTGAACTGGTACAACCACTGTGGAAACCAGCATGGAAGCTCCTCAAAAAAACTGAGAATAGTCACCATGTGACCCAGCAGCCCCTCTTCTGGGTATCTAATGCAAAAAATTTAAAAATATTTATTCACTGAGATCTGTGAACCCTTATGCTCACTGCAGTACTATTCTCATGGCCAAGACATGGCAACAACTGAAGTGTTCTTTAATAGGTGGCTAGGATAGAGAAGATGTGGAAAATATGTACAAGGGAATACTACTCAGCCATAAGAAAAGATGAAATATTGCCATTTGTGACAACGTGGATGGATCTTGAAAACATTATGCTTAGTGAAATAAGTCAGAGAAAGTCAAGAGCCATATGATGTCACCCACATGTAAGATATAAAACTGAAATCAACAAATGAAAAAAGAACCCCAAACTAAAATTCATAGGCACAAAAATAGTTTGGGGTTATCAGAGGAACAGGGGTGGGGAGGTAGAAAAGGGGGTCAAGTAAATGTTGACTAAAGGAAAATTGACTTTGGGTGGTAAATACAATACTGTATACAGGTAATGTGTCATGTAATTGTACTCTTGAAGTCGACATAATTTTATTAGCCAATGTTACCTCCATAAATTTAATTAAAAAACAAATAGATACCATGTTGTAGACAAAGGATCATTATAAATTAGTTCTCTTAACTTGGATTTGCATAAAATATGGATGAAGAATTTTCATGTTTACAATCTTAGGCAAGAACTTAAATTTTAGCAATTTCTATGGTTCACTGAGAGCATCTCTTATGCACATAATGAAAATCAAACAGATGGAAAACTTAACTTTATGGAAACTGAAAAATATAATCACATTCTTTGCTTTTGTCTTTTGTTGTTGTTGTTGAATAACCCATCTTTTACAAGTTTCATCTACAGTAATATTATAATGCTTGAAAATAAATATTAAAAACAACAAAAACTTATTGGGATTCTTCTTCATTTGGGGTGAATGGCAGATTGTATTTCCAGATAATTATAGATCAAGATCTTTACTCTCAAGATTCTTATTCACCCACCTGTCCCGCATTTAAATTGCCCGCTAATATGGTTATTCTTCTGAAGACAAAAACTTGTAAACTAAACTATCAGTATACTATTTGAATGGGATAACAAGTTAAAATATAATACTTAAAATATCAAATCAAATAAGGATAATAGAGCAGCTATAGTTCAAAGGACCCGAAGGGAACAAAACAATGGAAGGTCAAGTATTAAGAAAAACTTTAAGGCTCACCTGAATGACACACTAAAGGGTGGGCCAAGACCTACCAAGGCAGTTACAGCACGTGTGTGCGAGTGTGTGTATACATGGAACAGTAATGGGAAATCAGTCTTGTTCCTACCTTTTTGACCTTTGCTTTCCATAATTGGGTTAATGATTCAAGGGTCAGAAGCATACGATTAGAGATGAATACACCAACTGCTCCGTGATAGAGAAAAGAAGTCAAAATCATACAGCATAGAGACAGAGGGATAGGTTCGATTTGAAATATGTTGCATGCGTGCTCTGGAGAAACACAGCCTGGGTTTCGAACTCAGTAGCTTTGGTCAAGTATTAAGCTCTGTCTTAGTTTTCTTATCAGAAAAATGGGTATATTTATATATCTTTATTACTAAGCCATTTTTAGAAGTAACTGTGTTAACATGTGCCAAGTGCTTTAATCTGTGAATAGCACAGGTAAATTATAAATGTTTCTAATTATTAAAAGAGGAAAATTCTTGTGGAACTATATTATACTAAGTAAATTTAACTTTGGTGTACCCATCTTTTTTTTTCTTCCTATTTTCCAAATATTTTAAAAAGATTGTTGTTGTTCAAACATTAAAAACTTTCTCTCACTTTTTTTTTTTGATAGTCAAAGAATTTGTATCACACCAGTGTAGTGAGAAGTTCCTGTATTGCGGTTTCCTGAACATCAAAAATATGGCTTAAGTACACTGATTTTCTTTTCCTTCTGAATTTCTTCATGCACAGCTTTTAGGTTCTTAGCCTCCAGCTCCATTCTGGGCTTCACCACCATTCTTCTCAAACAAACGAACACGGCGACCTCTCTGGAACAACATTCTCATGGCAGGTATGTTGGTCTGAGTCATCAATTTAAAAAATAAATATAAGCGGAAAAGGTATCTGGTGGATATAGCTAATTACGGGGCTTGCTTTAAGAAAAAATCTGGAAAGCATTTTATGCTTAATTTTATTTCTCTTATTCTTCATTCTGTAACTTAGAAATGATTTTGTGAAGCTTATCCAACAGGTTGAAAGAGTGACTTTGGACAGAAAAGCTCTAAATTCTGCATGAAAACTGAATTTGCCAGGTTAAATTATGAGCAACTTAATGCTAGTGTAGAGTAAATAGAGAATGCCAAATATTAATGACATGATGCTTACCAGTGCTATTTAAAAATTTAGCATTTGTGTTGTGACATCCAAATACCACCTAGGTTTTCAGTTCGACATATTGGATTGTTGTTAATGTCAGCACTCTTTGGGGGTGTGTGCATGGTTGTGCAGAATCTCCTGAAGTTGAATTGTTTGAGGGGAAAAGGCAAGTAATATGGGGTATTAGGAAATGCAATGTCCTTGTACAAAATGGTTGCATATTTATCATAATTCAATGTTCTGTGAAATGAACCCAGCTCCCCAAGTATGGCCCATGCACTGTTTGGGGGTCCTCTCATCACACCAGACCCAGAAACCCCTGTGTCTTTTCTTCCCTGTAAGACCTCTACAGATTTATGAGCACCTGATCTTTCTTAGAGCAGTCTCAGAAGGTCCCACTCCCAAGTGGCATTATTGTGACAATGATAGCATATGTTAAATAAAGACTCTGGTCCTAGACAAACTTTCATTTGATTTCTGACTTGGGCATTTACTAGCTTGGATACCTTGAGAAAATAACTTTATAGTGAATTCTAAATTTAGTCCTCTACCTAATGGGGGTCATACTATATCTTGTGATTTTCATTGAAAAATTAAAGTATTGTCTGTTATGCAAAACTGACAAAACAGGCTTTGGTGTCTGTTCATCTCTTTTCACTCTAGATCTCTTGGCTACTTTTCCAGGTTATTAAATATAAATGTTAAATACACTTTCTGAGACAAGGTTGGGAAAAAATATGGATAATTTTACTAAAGAATAAGGCACACCACATACAATTTTTAGTACTGGGTAGAGTTCTGAATGGAATGTCTTCATTTTCCAATGGCAAGATGGTTGAGTTGTCAAACCAAAGAAATCTTTGGATTCTGTCTCCCTGGTTTCTGCTTACAGAATTTTTGCCCCTGTATTTGCTGTTTAAGTGATTTCTCTACCTCTCTTTCTTTAAAGGTTCTGAGACCACTCCATGGAGGCTGATTTCTGGGATCATAGGAGTACTATGCCTTGTGTTGATGGCTACTTTGGGAATTGTTTTGAAAATTGGTAAGTTTTCCTAGGCAAGTCTATATAAAAATCAAAACTGTGATGAAACCATGTAATAATAAAGGTTTCATTTTACGAATGTATAATATTGTTATTTAATGTACTTGTATTTAATTAAGTAAATTTCTTTTAAAAATATTTATTGTATTTTTCCATTACCATTTAGTCCCCTTATTAAGTAAATGTCTAATGATTTCTTACAGCATTTACTAAACAAAGTGTCCCACTGACGTCATCCCCAGGACCCACCCCTGAGTCCCAGGAAGGTAGGTCCCATACTTTGGAAAATACTAGTTTTGTTAGAGCATGAAATAGTTTTTTGTTTTTCTCACACGGAAGTGTGATGGAACATTACACTTAGTAAAATACAAGTTTACCTACTAATGGCAGGATAGTCTCATTTCTTTGCTCTGTAATGTAAGAATTATTAAATCATACTGTGTGTCGTTTATCTATTTAAGTGATAAGGAAAGTGTTAGATTGAAATGACATGTTTTTCCTGTATGAGTGCTCATCTTTAAGTAACATCAATAAGAAACTATAGTCCACATTAAAGGTAATCCTACCTGCCTGCATGTACTCATAACTTGTATACTTATACATTTAAATATCTTCATCTTTGCTTCTGTTTCTTGCAGATTCAGGATATAGTGCAGGGATTTCTGCAAATGTGACCCTGCTTTTCTATCTTAAGCTAGCTCGTATTCCAATTTTTAAAATGTATTTTTCCAAATTATCCCTAAGTTGTCTCATTGTCTTCTGTGATATTATAAGACATCTTTTTGTTCTTGGGGAATTTCCAAGATTTATTAAGATATAACCAATGTGTAACATTGTGTGAGTTTAAGGTGTACAATATGTTGATTTCATACACTTATATATTGCAATATGATGACCACTGTAGCACTAGCTAATACGTGCATGATGTCACATAATTACATTTTTTTTGTCCTGAGAACATTTAATATCTACTCTTTAGCAACTTAACAAGAGTATAATACAGACTGTTAGCTACCAATATAATCACAATATTATGCAGTAGATCCTCAGAACATTAATCTTCTAACTGGAAGCTTGTACCTAACTTCTCTCCATTTCCATCACCTGCCACCCCCATGACCACCATTCTACACAAGAACGTTAGCACCACTCACTGGATGAAGGTTTGAGTGTGTACTATGTACTCCCATCTCTGAGGATAAAATGTTCAAGGCACTAGTTAACTGGAGGATTGGACTTCAACCTAATTGTTTTACTTATTTTCATTTTGAAAATAAAATACCAAAAATATATGTCATATTTTTCCCAATGTATCATATTCCTTCTGACTCCAGAGATACATTAAAATGTCTCCCTCCCTTAAATATCTCTTTTTATCTAATTTACTCCTCTTTACACAGTAGAGCTCAACTTTTGCTCACTGCCTACACTCTGCTACAGAATGTTTTAACGTGCTGTACCTCTTATGTATACTTACCCAAATGAACATTAAATATAATCAATAAACGATTGAAAGTCATAAAATTCTGATGCTGTCTCTAGAATATAATATCCATGATTCATTCATATGACTATTCTCAGAAGTAAATCCTCTAAGAATATTTGTAGAAAACAAAAAGATTTTTAAATGAGTAGGTAGCACTTAACATGAATCTACAATGTCTTCATTCAAGTTTTATTTTTTTCTCTTAGGCTGTGGCTGCCATTCTTGTCAAGAAAAGTGGATTGGATTCCGATGCAACTGTTACTTCATTTCCAATGAAAGAAGAACTTGGGCAGAAAGCAGGGATTTCTGTGCTTCTCAGAATTCCAGTCTATTTCAGTTGCAAAATGGATATGAGTTGGCATGTATTTAATTTTGGTTTCTTATATTTTCTTTGGCCTAGAATAACATACTGTCTAAGGAAGCTGACTATTTTGATTGAAATCTTTATCAGATAGTAAATGAATGGTTGCATTTGAACTAATAGTGACTTACCAATTTTTTATACTCTTAAACAATCATTATAATATAGGAATAAAAATCAAGATAGGTGCCAGATAAAGTACAAGAGGAATTTTAGAAAGAAATCAAAGAAGAAATAATAGGTCTTTATTTTTGTTCAAAGAACCAACTAACCAAGTTTGTAATATTTAATTTTTTAATTGAACATATATTTTTGTAATTATATAGCTCTTGTCATCATTCTGGGATATAAGATGAATGAAGAGCCTGTGCTGAGTATAGGTTGCATCCAAGAAATTATTCTTCATGATACTGGCAATTGAGAATCAGGTTTAATTTTTGATGTCTTGTGAAAGAAATATTCCATGAAAATCTAACCCATTTATAATGTTTTTCATTTATTCAGGATGCTAGATGGAGATTTTTTTTCTCCATAACTGAAGGGGCCTCATAGGTGAGAATGGGTCTTATGAGAAGTGTGACTATACTTTCTAAACCAGACATTAAAAATTATTTTAGTTTGAGTGATTTAGACTCTGAATATGATTCTGGACACCGACTTTCCTAAAAGGACATTATTCCCAGAGTAGATTCAAATTAGATTACTATATTTGTCTCTGTTTCCACGCAGGATTTTTTAAAGTTCAGTAAATCTTTTTACTGGATTGGACTCTCTTACAGTGAAAAACATCGCGCCTGGCTGTGGGGAGATGGCTCTGCTCTCGTCCAAGATCTGTAAGTTCCCGGCCGTCAAGGCTTTTCTTCTCTTTATGAGTTTATCCTTAGACCTCAGCAGAGAATGAAAATTCCAGAAACACTGTCTGGAGCATAAGAACACAGAAAAGAGAAAATATATAAGAGAGTAACAACTTTAGAGTTACCCAGACCAACCAGGGATATGCTCAAGTGACATGAAGTTACTGTGCTTGTCACCACAAAAGAGGCTTTGACTTTTTCTTTTCTTCTTGGTACCACCACTTGTATGAACAGATAATTAGTAATGGCATAAGAGATAAAAAGTTGCCATCACATGCAGAAGACAACCAGAGAAAAGAGGGTAGCCATTCTTTTCTTTCTTCTGGCGAGACCCAATATTCTCATCATCCTCTTATGTTTCATATATTCTGGGCTTTTTTTTTTTCATATTTGTAATCTTAGAATCTCATTTTCATTCATAAACATGGTATTTGAAGCACCATATAATGACACATTTTATGCTCTGATTTGTTTTCCTATGCTAAATTAGCAAATACATTTTTAAACAAAATAGAAGCAAAGTTGATCATCTATTAGAACCATTAATGACAAAGGCAAGAACAAAAATATCCCTGGTCTCAATGATATTGATTATTGAAGGAATAATTGAGCTTTTGTAATCTTGCAGTTAAAATTGAGAAAACTGTGGTTATTGAATAAAAAAATACAATGACTCAGTATATTAATATCTGATTCAAATGCTTTTTAAAGTCCCATCTTAAAAAAAATCCCTCAGTATTTTCATTTTCTTTTCTCATATGTTAACATTTCATTTTTCTTTACAGACTTTCATTGCCTCACATTAAAAACACAAAGGATTGCATAGTGTATGGCACAGGGAACAATGTTTTGGATGTATCCTGTGAGGACCAAAATCTTTACATCTGTAAATATCAGCTTATTTAGGTGTTGCTTAGGGCAGAAGGGGTGGGCAGCGAAGGTCCAGTATTACTGAGAACGGTGAGTTTACCTGTTACATTATTACTGATTAGCTACTCCCGGGATTTGTAAAATGTTTCATATTATGTCTTACACATTTTTAGGGGGACACCCCCAAACACTGGAATTTATTTATGAAAATTTGTGTATTTATTCTTACATGTTTAAACTTCAGTACCTTCCAAGTACTCTCCATTTGATGTAATAACACCTATCCAGACGTTTTCCCCACTGCTCAAAACGGTTTTTTGAACTCATCGATTTTGATGCCTTTTAGTGCTTCTGCCATTTTTTTGTTTCACCTCTTCCACATTGGCAAAACACCTCTCTTTGAGGACTTTTTTTCATCTGGGGAAACAAATAAAAAAAGACAAACTCTGGTGGAGACAGGGTGAATAGGTGGGGCCCAGGGGTCATGCCAATTTTGGTCAAAAGCCGCTGAACACTTAGCACGGTGTTGTCAGGTGGGTTCATAAATCACACATCGTGAAATGGACAAATGCTTTGAAAGAGTCTTCAAAAAAGTCACTGAAGCCAAACACAACCTCTCACAATGTTACCAGCTGGTATGCTGATACAGATGGGTTTCTAGAGCACTCACCTAGTGGGGAAGTCTATATTATCAGGGGCCCACCCTTCCAAAGATAATTCAGGTTTTTTGGGGGTCCCCGCTGATATTTGAAAACACATTTTAACATTGATGAAATTTGTGTGTGTACACCTAAAATGATACAGCAGGAAGACAAATAATTTCATGAATATTTTGATATAATGCATATGATCAATATTGAGTGTAATATATTTTCATGTATACATCTGATAAGTTTTCTCTGCAGAAATTTAAATAAAACAACTTACATTGAATAATGCATATCAACATCATTTCAGACCCTTGTTTGGAATACAAACTTGGGAATTCGCCTCTTCATCTTACTTTCTGGATGTTAGTTCTTTCTGGACATCTATGTTTTAATGTGGAGCTGAAAGCACCATCTGGCAGCTTCCTCGTGTGTATCCTTCAGTTTCAGAGTAGAACACATTTGTGTATCTTCCCCTGATGCTCAGTTCTGTAGAACAATTTTAAGACTTTGGTCAAATGCGAGGTCCTTGTTCGATTGCTTTCAGAGTTCACAAGGGTAAAGGGACTCCAAGCCCTGATCACATAAATTTACAGTACTTATTTCTTTACTCTTTTCTTTTGCCTCATGCTTACTAACCATTAAAAGAGTTACATGTGCATTGAAGATCTTAATCTCTAATGAACCCCAAGAAACTTTTCTTAAAAGTTATGTGTAAAATATGAACAATTTTGTGTGTGTGTGTGTGCGTGTGGAAGAGGGAGCAACCCATTTTACAGAGAGCTTTCTGAGTAAGACTGAGAAGGGCTGGGAACGTAATGAGGTCCAGCTCCTGAGACCTGCATGGGAGTTTTACAATCTCACAGATTTCAAATGCCAATTTTCTGTTTTGGTAAATTGTTGTATAGACATCTTTAAATATTTATATTGATGTGCCTATGTATTTACTAGTTTTATATTTCAGTTAAATGATAACAATTAAGAATTCAAGTTGATTTTTATTATATTAGGAGCCAGGAAGAGACAAATGACCTTTTATTTTTTATTTCTGAAAATATAAATATAATAGGACTGCAAGCCGAACTCTTTACTTTCTTGTATAAAGATTAACTTAGGAAAAACGCACTTATATCATGAAAAAAAAGACGCACTGTAACATCTTTCAACTGTTGAACTTGAACTACGAGAACATGTATTGTACTTCCTGGATATTTTATGTGTTTTGGTTTTGTTGTCTATGTGATTTCAAAATAATATTTAAAATTGAATAAAAACAGTATAAATAAGCTTATAATTAAAATGAATAGTTTTCTGTTCCAACTATCCCATGCCCCTGACCTGCTCCCATAAGGCAATTTCCTTTGGAATTTTTGTTTCTTTCATTTGATTGTTTTCCTGCTCAGAGTGCTTTTCTCTGTAATGAACCAAGGGGGTTCCTTTTTCATAATTTCTGTCCAGGATAAATGTCAGTTGTTTTCATTTAGCCACATGCAGTGTAGGTTCAAATTATTATGCCTCACATCCTCACTCACAAGGTGTGCAGAGCCCAACCTGCCTTTTTTTTTTTCTGAGAACTCAAGAACTTTCATCACAGTTGCAGGTGCAATGAGGAAACAGAAGGTGCTGAATATGGTGGCTTATGTCTAATTTCAGAGAGTAATCTATGTCAAAATTTGTCTCCATTGAGAGAAGAAAATTCCTGTTGCTTCCCAATTACAACTCAGAAGTTTTTCAGCTCCCATATAATTTCAGAGTATTATGATGGAAAGTCCTGGCATGAATGGAGGATACTAGTCACCCATTCAGTGAGATGACAAAGTCTTGTCATATTAGTTACACTCAGGAAATGACCATTTCACCCACTTCATTTTTAATATTTTTCCTCTCACTCTTACTTACATTTTGCTTTTGTTCATCCTGAAAGCATCTTTGTAGTCTTGGGGTAGGAAGGACATTTTAATATAAAGGTCTTCTGTATCTTTCTTTTTTATACTTCTGACATGAGATTTCTGATATATTCTCTGAGGGAAGGCACCATTTTTCTTCTTTTGTTCTCTATTTTGTTGTTGTTGTTGTTTGAAATAGGCTAACGCACCTGAAAGGATTGAGTTGGGTGAGCATCTCAGTGTTAGATGTAAACCGAAAGGCATAGGGCTAGGAAATGTCACAGATGCAAGAGAGACGCCTGAGTTAGGAGGCCCCCTCGCTGGCCTCGGTTCTTGTCTCACGAGAGAATAATTCAAGTGAGAGACAAACACCTATAGAGGAAATGAGATAGCAAGTTTATTTATAAAACACACCAGCACAAAGCTGCAAGCAGGCACCCAGCTAGTCTAAATGCCCCACATACAGAGGAAGTAAATTTTTTAGTAAGTTTGTCCATACACTTGAGCTGAGGCTACAAGAGGGTACTTAGCTAATCTAAGTACTCTGACTATTGGGGTTCAGGGGTTATATACCTTGGTCAGCTTCTAGAGGTATCCTTCCTTCTCCCCTTCCTAAATCTTGGGAATAATATACAGCTACAAAGTCTTTCGTTCTCACTTAGTAAAGGCTCTGTGTCTTAGTGCAGTTGTTACAGAGGCTCCCTCTCCCAGCACAGGACCCCTCTTCCTCCTGTGCAATTCTCGCTTGTATGTAGCAATCTTAGTAAGATTTTTACAGAAGCTTAAAGAAGTCCCCCTTTCTCTGCACAGTTTCAAGGACTTATCTTCTCTTGTGCTATTTTTGCTTGTGATGCTTGAAACACCAGGCAGTCTTGTTAAACCGAGCTCAGGACTGCTGAGTTAATTGGTGAGATGTGTCTTCCTTTTGCTTCTAGCCTCCTGTACTAAGTTCTTTGTTGGATTGTAACGGTGAGGGCCCTGCCTTTATTTCCCCTCTGGCCGCTCATTCCTAGCTGCTACCTCAAAGCAATGTCCAAGAAACATACAAAATAACAAAATAATATGTCAATGATCAGTGTATAGCTTCTTAATTTTATACAGTAACCCTAAATATGTAACCCTGAGTATATATAACTCACGTTATGTGTGGGTTCATGACAGGGTATGAGAAGTTTAGGAACTTAAAACTACACATGTTTGTTATCTCTTATTATCTTTGGATCAGGAACTGGGCATGGCTTGTTTCCTTATTTGTGGTTTCACAGCCTGGAACCAAGGTTGCCTTCTAATCTGAAACTCAGGTTTCTCTTTCAAGCTCGTTCAGGCCGTTGGCATAATTTGGTTCCTTGTGGTTGTAGGACTGAGGCCCTCAGCTTCCAGGCCACCCCTCTCCATAGGCAGTCACAACATGGCTGCTTGCTTCTTCAAGACCAGTTGAAGAGTGTCTCTGACTCCTCTTTCTATCTGACTTGTATAGTCTCTTTTAACTGTTTGCTTGATTAAGTCAAGTTCATCCATAATAATATCTCTTTGATTAGTGAAAAATTGGCTAATGTGGAACCTTAGTTACATCTGAAGAATAGTCTCATCTTTGTAATTAAATATGTTCTAATCACAGAGTAACATTTCATCATACAGGCATACGTTGGAGAAATTTCAGGTTTTGTTCCAGACCACCTTAATAAAAGGGACATTGCAGACAAATGAGACTTAATCTTTTTGTTGGTACAGGGTTTTGCCTTCTATTTATAGAAAATGCAACACTTGCAAAACACAATAAAGCAAAGCTCAACAAAAAAGATATGCCTGTGTCTTCAAATCCCACTGAAATTAAAGGGGAGAGAATTATACAGGTGTACACCAGGGCATGGAAACTGGGGTGTCAACTGAGAGCTCTGCCTACCACACCAACAACTCCCTAAAAATGCTTTTACCGCTACTTTATAGTTCATTGAATTTACATGTTACCATTGATATCTGATGAGTAGGAATTTAATTCATGTGTGTCAGGACAAGCAATCTTATTTGAGTTATCCCAATATATTTTTCTTCATTTAAAAAAATCTTATCTTTCAATTACAGTTTACATTAAATATTATTTTGTATTAGGGTCAGGTGTACAGCACAGTGGTTAGACAATTATATATTTTATGTGTTCCTCCTTGTAATTCTAGTGTAGCTTTCCAATATTATTGATTCTATTCCTTATGCTGTACTTCACATCCTTTTGACAATTTTGTGACTACCAATCCGTGCTTCTTAATCACCTCAACCTTTTCATGAAGTCCCCCAACTCCTCTCCCTATTGACAGACTTCAGTCTGTCCTCTGCATCTATAAGTTTGTTTCTGCTCTGTTTATGTTGTTCTTTAGATTCCACATATAAGTGAAAACTTATGGTATTTGTCTTTCTCTGACTGAGCTTTTCAATTAGCATAATACCCTTTAGGACCATCCATATCTTCCCAAATGGTAATATTTTATTCTTTTTTAAAGCCAACTAATATTCCATTGTATATGTACACCATAGGTTTCTTATTCACTAGTCTCTTGATGGGTACTTGGGTTGCTTCCATGTCTTGGCTATAGTAAATAATGCTGCGATGACCACAGTGGTTCATATATTGTTTCGAATTAGTGTTTTGGGTTTCTTCAGATATATACCCAGAAGTGGAATTGCTGGGTTATAAGGCAGTTTCATTTTTAACCTTTTGAGGAACCACCATACTGTTTTCCACAGTGGATGCACCAGTCTGCATTCCCACCAACAGTGGACGAGGGTTCCCTTTTCTCCACATCCTGGCCAATGACTGTTTGTTGATTATTGTTGATAGCCGTTCTGAAAGGTGTGAGACAGTATATCATTTTGCTTTTACAGTTACCCCAATATACTAATTTTTCATTAATCCATCAGTGACATCGAACTTTGCCTGATGAAGATAGAGCTATTTTATAATTGGGTTGATATAGCTTTTTGCTTATCTCCAGAAATGCTTGAGTGTCATTTTTGCTTCTTAATCATGATAAGGACAGTGAACTAAATGACTAACTAATTATTTATGGCAAGTTTTTTTAAAGTTCAAAACTCTTGAGTGGAACCTAGAGCCAATTTGTTTATCAACAACTTACAGTGGAGATAATTGGTCAGACATCCTGTCTCCATTATACGACCAGCCTCTGCAGGAAACTTTTACCTAAGTTCTCCTGAAACTCAATTTCATCAAACAAATATCAACAATTTTATCCACAGAAAAATTATATCTTTGTGTAAATAAGAACATTCAGAAGTTTGTTCCTGGATGTTTCTTGGTCTATTTGAATTCCCTTTCTCTTGCTGTATTAGACAGTTTGCCCATATTAAAAGCATTATTTTCAAAGTATACATTATTTTCAAACTATACATTACTGGAAACTTCCCAGTGTTCTTCTTATATACACAAAAGTATAATTTTTCTATGTATAAAACTGCTGATGTTTGTTCTAATATTTGTTTGATGAAATTGGGTTTCAGGAGAGCTCAGGCAGAAGTTTCCTGCAGAAGCTGGTCATATAATGGAAACAGGATATCTGACCAATTTTCTCCACTGTCAATTGTGGAAAATATTGTGCTGAATGAAGTAATCCAGTTGGTGAAAGACAAATACCATATGATCTCACGTATAAGAGGACTCTGATGAACAAAATAAACTTACGAGCAAAATAGAACCAGAGACATGGAAACGTGGAACAGACTGACAGCTGCCAGAGGGGACGGGGGCGGGGGATAATGATGGAAAGAAGGGAAGGGGCTAGTCAAAGAACATGTTTGAATGACCCATGGACATTGACAATGACAGTGGTGGGGACTGATTGTGGGAGCAGAGGGGTTGGAGTGTGGGTTGGGCAGAGGAGGGTAAATGGGGAAAAATTGGGACGAGTGTAACAGAACAACAATAAATGTTAAAAAAACACAAAAAACATTATATGAGTATGCTCACTGAAGCTTTATATGTTCTTTAAATTAAATAAGCCTGGATATATTTGGAACATTTAACTCCTGTTTTACATTGTCATAATTTTGGAGCTTTTGAACCTTTTCTTGTTACATCCTAGTACATGGGTTGCAAATATTTTCTATGGAACTGGATAGTAAATGTTTTTAACTTTGTGAGCCAGTCTTTGTTAAAACTACTCAACTCTACCACTGTAGAGCAAAAGAAGACATAGATAATATGTAAATGGATGGTTTAGCTGTGCTACAGGGGATTTAATTAGAAAAAAAGTGGCAGGAACAAATTTCCTCCAAAGGCCATAGTTTGTCCAAGTGTGTAAAATGAGATTACATAGGCACCAACCCTGTTCTCCATGTTATCTTATCATTTTTTAGTTTATAAGTGGTAATTATAAATGTACTTATAAATTTCACAGCCCTAAAAGAAATGTATCTTATATTATCAGTCTGTGTTTATTATAAAAGTGAACATCCATAAAGTCTATATTATAGGTAAATGCAAGATGTTCCTCAATGTTCTGACTTTCAAGTTCACGTACTTTTGTACAATTTCCTGCCATGTTATCTCAGGGTTGATCTGTGTGACCAGTCAAATACAGTGGACATGTTAGATGTCACTTCTGAGTCTAGTTCATAAAGGACAATGTGGCTTCTTCCTCTTTTTTCTCTTTCAGATCACTTGATGTGGGAAACCATCTATCATATCATGAGTAACCCTGTTGAAAGGACCATGTGACAAGGGACTGAAGCCTGTTAGGAAGAACTGGCAAGGACATAAAGTCTATTTCTAGCAGCTATGTAATGAGCCTCTTTAGCAAGCCAACTTTCCAACTCTAGTCAAGCCTTCAGATTACAACCCCTGTTGACACCTGGAAGCAACCTCATGAGAGAACTTGAGTCACATCCATCCTGCTAAGTTGTCCAAGGATTCTTAACCCTCGGAAGCTGTGTGATACAGTAAATGCTTATTCTTTTAAGCTGCTGTTTGTTGAATGTAGTGGTAGACTTATTCATAAGGAGCTTAAAAAAAGGAAGGAAAGAAAAAAGGAAACAAAATAAAAACAAAAACAAAATTATTGAAAGAAGTCAACAATTTCCCAAAATTCATTCTTCTAGAAGTTCTGCGCCTCACAATTTCCTTTGTGTACTATTTCCTTGCAGCTCCTTAGTAATAGTAATGGAAGTGTATAGGCTTCCTGTATATACTTCCATTACTATTCATTTTGTTTTCAGTAAAGTTGACCCCATTCCAGTACACAAATTGGACCCCAACAGATTTACATTAATCAGTGTGTCTTATTCACCAACCACAGTAATTTACATCTAGCCTAGTTGTCCTCAATAAGATGAAGGCCAGGTTTTGGGTGAATCTTACAAGAACAGGAGAAAAACAAGCTAGACACAAAGGAGTGTATATTACATTTGTTCTTATTGTGTAAATTTTAAAACCCGGGAAACTAAGTTATAGTTTACATTATACTTCAAGGTAGTGTGAGAGGTAAAGATGGTGGTAATATATGGAAGGAGAAAGAGGATGATAACTGGAAGTTTTAAATGAGGAAAGATCTTGGGGATGCTGGAAATTTTCTATTTCTTGACATGGGTGGTAGTTGCATGAATTTTCCACCTAAAGGTTATTAAACTTTATGTTTTTATTACTTTTTAATGTAAGTTTTATTTTATTTGGGAGGGCGATGAGAGAGTGTTTGCTGAATTTTTCTGCCTGAAATAGGTTTCAGTATGAGGCAGGCCTGTTAATCCATTTCTCGCTTTACTGTAACCATAGTTCTGTATTTCAAAGTTCTATTTATTTTAGACAGTCTTCCTCAAATTTAATTTTAATATGAGCCCCTTCTTCATTTCTTTCTGAAGGTGTCTCTCCCTACTCTGTGACTCTGTTCTGTTCCAGTGTGGATCAAGGACAGGTTCAAGTATTATGTCCTCTCTAATGATACAAAAAATTTAATAGAGAACTGGGGTCTCTGTGATTGTCAGGATTCCAGTGTACTTCAGTTATAGAGTAGAGATGAATCAATATTTTCTCAAGCCAAGTGTCACACGGTTACCTCTGGGGATTATTTTCTCAGGCCAATTATCACACGGTTACCCTTGGGGATTATTGAAATACTTCAAAATTAAGCTAAACACTTTTAATTTAACATTGAATGGACTTTTGAACAAATTATCTGGTTACTACTTTCACTCTAAAACACTTATTATAAAACTGACATAAGTGTCTTATATTAATAGCATAAAAGTTTTTTGAAAAATTAAAAATAAATAAAAATAAGTCATTATTAAACATTGAGCCATAGACACCAGTCTATGAAAATAAAATGGTTGAAATCATAAGTAAACTATAAGTATTCAATATTCTTACCAGTTGATATCATTTAAGTAAACAATAGGTTCACATTTTATACTTTAGGTAATTAGAGATAAAATAAGTGATCATAATTCTAACACCTAGCTTCATTCAATTTATAGTAAAATTTAATTTTTTCTATTGTTTTAATCACCAAACATCTTTGAATCATAATAATTTTAAATCATTTCTATCATTTGGTTTAAGCTAATTAGTTTTTTCTACCTGTCTGCAATAATATGTGGGACCATATTAGAGGGATGATAATAAAAATTAGTCCATCCTTTTAAGAAGAAAGGTCTTGCTATAGCTGCAGTCAAAACCTGTGCTGACTGACCATACAAACTATAGGACACACCCACGATGGTTCGTTGAAATTCAGATAACTCCAGATGGGATCTCTAATTACTTAGGAAGGATGTGTGGCTTAAAACATTTAAGTTCTTTATCCTATAAAGATAAGTGCAGGTTGGTGGTGATTTATACTCCATAACTAAATGTGAATAAATATAATGAAGAAAGAAGAGAGAAATAAGTCATGTGTTTATTCTCTTACTATGCTTTTGCAGTATGAGGATAAATGGCTAAGTCTGATGGTATATATATGTGTGTGTGTGTATATATATATATATATATATATATATATATATATATACACATTCACTTTATTTAAAATGCAAGGTGCCCAGAGTCGCACAGGTAAAAGTAAATAAACAAATCTTGTGTCATTGGGGTTGCAAGGAAAGGGATTTATTTCCTGTGTTGGACTGTCCCCAGCCTGGAACTCCCTCCCATCTTTACTGGGTCAGATACTCAGCAACTGATTCTGGGATGATGGCTCTGCTTTTTCCCACACTTTAAGTGTCTCTAGTTTGACTGCTCCTCTGCTTTGTCTGAGTTTAAGCGATGGTCACATTTCATAGAATGCAAGAAACGTGTCAGGATGTGAAATTTGAGACAAGATAGCAAAGGAAACAATTTATCTCTGCCCAGGCTACCCCAATAAGTTCAACAGATGACAAGATGAAAGTGTTCTTGTGTCATACAAATTTTAACTTCTGCTGACTTGAAAGCTGTTGGGTGTACACACACACACACACACACACACAATCTCTATTTCGTTATCGGGCAGAGTGCAGAGGATGGAGAAAGTTATGAAATCAAAACCATTACATTTGTAAGAAACAGCTTATTTAACTGTTTTCTCAGGAGAAATTCAATACTTACATGACTGAAAAATGCTCTTTCATTTGAACAAATCATGCTCACTACTCTACCTCTAGGGGGCAGCGAAGCACATCAGTGCATTCTATTGTAACATTTTAAACCATTCACATTGGTAATGATTGAATTTCTTCCTCTACTTTAAATAAAAAGAAAACTTAAAAAAAATTTCTGATTTTATTAAATTTAATTTGAACCTCTTGTTTTGAAATCACGCTTCACACATGATTGCTTCCAGATTTTCCCAAGAGAAACATAATCTATGCCCTGGATCCTTCCGTTCAGCATTTTTTCACTTTTTTTCTTGAGTGTTTTTTGCTTATGCTTCTCAGTAGTGGATTCACTCACTTGTCCTTTATTTCCCGACCAATCCAGAAAACATGTTACCTAAATATTGGGTTGTCCAAAAAGTTGATTTGGTTTTTTCCCATGGCACTTAGTTGTCTTTAAATTCATTCCAAACAATTTTGTTAGATTGTATTGTGACAGTTGTCATATCAGTGTGCATTTTAAAATGCCTTATCAAAATTGGTGAATTTTTGTGTACTTATTTTAATGTTAAAGATAGAAGAAAACACATTTTCAGCAAATTACGCGTTATTATTTCAAGAAAGAAAAACCACAACTGAAATGTAAAAAAAGATTTGTGCAGTATATGGAGAAGGTGCTGTGGCTGATTGAATGTATCAAAAGTGGTTTGTGAAATGTTGTGCTGGACAATGCTTCACAGTTGGGTAGACCAGTTGAAGTTGACAGCGATCCAATCGAGACATTAATTGAGAACAAACAATGTTATACCACATGGGACATAGCCAACATACACAAAATATCCAAATAAATAAAGTTTCTTGTGATAATAAAAATATATGTCTTTTATGTTACAAAAAAAACTAAATGAACTTTTTGGCTAACCCAATATAGTGTATCATATATTATAAAATTTGTTTTTATGATAACGTTTCCACATATATCTCAAGAAACTCAGAATGATATTCTTATTTTGCATTTAAGGGTATATTTCAAGCACCGAAAATACGATTGAGGTAAATATCACTCAATTCCACGATTTCATCTTTTAATGGGCCAGTGCAGAGTAACAAAACCTCTTCATTTATATTTTAAGGTATAAGGGCAATGTGACCAACAAACCAAAGCCATTTTACTCTTAAATAAAGTGAGCTATAAGAGGAATGAAATTAAGTGATATGATGATAGATGCAGAATATAAAAACAATATATCAAAACATTTGCAGTCTAAAATAAGTGAAAATTATGCTTCTTGAACATTTAAGTTTTACATTTGCATAATTGTCTATTTTTTTGCCAAAAGAAAACATGCATATGCTTTAAAAATTATAATACAGGAACACGTTGTAAATCAACAATTCTTTCTTTTACTTGCCCTTACCCTGGTTGGTCCCAAAAGACAACTGATTCTCATTCTGGGTTTTCTACTTTTATCAGCTTTCTTTGTAAATGAATAGAGAGGATTTTTATATTTTTCAACTGAGGATAAATCTTCAACTTCTTTTGTCTAACCAAACCAAGTTTCAGAAAATGACTTTTCCACCTAATCACAGAGTTCCAGCCTGTTTTTAAATATTATTATTATTATTATTATTATTATTATTAATTTTCCTGAATGCTTACAAAGATAATTGGATATTGCAGGAAACAGTCTTGCCTGATGGTGTTAAACACAATGGATACCATCTCTTCCTAAGGAAAATTATCTCCAGTTAATGACAACAGCAGCTTGAATGTGCCTTGATAGCAGAAAGTGTACAATACTCTCTCACATAGAGGATGAGTTTTTTCAGATGTTTGCTCACTTCCCATTGTGATTCAAGATGTTAACGAAGGGACGTGGTGATTTGAGTGTTACCTGAGCGTCACCCAATGCATTCTCTTTTCTCACAGCATTTTTTTTTTTAAATCAGTAACATCAGTCCTGCCACTCTGACCTCTCCTTTTTATCTTGCACCATCTGCCACCATTTCCACCATTTCACCATTAGTGCACTCTCTTTTCTCCCATGTCAGGAAAGCTTTTTGTAGTCTTAGAGAAAAGAAACACTTTTTTCACACATTTCTTTTTTCAAACTTGCATCCCTAGAAAGTCTCTGCATATTAGAGAGGCAAAAGTAGCTGTGATATTTATATATCAAATCTTGAGATTCATTGATATGAGGGCAGCTAAGCTTTTAGCAGAGCTATGGGGAGATGAAGCTCGAGGCTGAGGGATGCAGAAATCTGCCTGGTACAATGGAAGTTCCCAGGGACACGAAGGGGACCATGATAACTCTGTAGCACGTGAAGAAGTCTGCCAGGAGGGCGTATGATGTTTCTCTTGACGTATGAAGATGAAGTTATCAATTTATCAAGAAGGTAATGCAAAGGATTGGGTTGTTAAATCAAAAGCATTCCCAGAGACTTTACTCAGCATCAACTTTTACTAGTGATTTCAATGGTACAATACTTGTGAAGTACAGACAAAGCAGTGAGATATCAAGGCCTGCAATGAAACTCC
Source organism: Mormoops blainvillei (assembly GCA_004026545.1). Lineage (NCBI taxonomy): Eukaryota > Metazoa > Chordata > Mammalia > Chiroptera > Mormoopidae > Mormoops > Mormoops blainvillei. The sequence continues at coordinate 24,805 of PVJD01005827.1, read as the reverse complement.
CCAGATCCTTCTTTCTACCTCAGGACACACTCTGGTCCCGAATAACAGAATAACAAATGAGCTCTCCAATGGGAGGTTGTTACTGCATCACATACATAATAGGCAGTGCTTTGCTCATGATACATCTCTATTTTATACTCAGATGGTTATATAGTTTATGTGACATTTTCCAGGGAGTTATATTCCATGAACCCATAGATCCTAGTCTTTTGTTATAGCCACAAATAGTTTTAGATATTCTAACACATCTTGTTAAAGTATTCAAAGATAAGGATTTTGATAAGCAGAACCAACCAGTGTTTGCTAACAGTTTTGTTATTAACATGTTTACAGAAGAATTTGTCAGTCTAGAATCCTTCTTTTTTCTTTCTCAGAGAGTCTTCCCTCTCCCTTATGAGGAAAATAAGTTGCAGCCTGATGCTAGCAATTGCCTTTTCACTTAGAGAATGCATGCATTTTCAAAATAGTGAGATTAAAATAAATTTCTCATCTGGGGATCTTTGCATGTGTACTATTACTTTGTTTTGCACTATTTTAGTTAGAAATTGCTAGGCAGAGAAAAAACCCTCTCTGTTAATATTTTAAGGGACCATTCCCTACTTCCTTTTTTGTTCTGAGTGATGTAGTTATTACAGTCATTACTTGCTTTGAACAAAGGACAATAGTAAATTACTATGGAGAAGAAGTGTGATTGCCCCCAATCGCCACTGGTGGAGAGGATTTCCTGAAAAGAGAGATGCATCTTTTGGAAGGATACCTAACTTCTCAAAAACAAACCCATAACAGAATCTGAACATTTCAGTAACATTTTAGTCTGGGTTCTATCTGCATCAGACCCTGAATTTGGTTTTGAGTGAAACGTTTATTTGGGTGTGCATGGAATAAATATTGGGAAGAGTGTTAATACAGGAAAAGGCAGGCAGAACACAATAAAGGTTGTTCTCTGAATGTAGCTACTAGAAGAAGAGACTAGAACATAACTCTGTCTGGGGAACAGGACAAACCTTGGTGTTCAGAATTGTCTTTCTAAAGTCTGAGGGTGCTTGGCTACACCAAATTCTGAGACTCGTTGGCTGAAGCCCATCCAGGTGATAATTCCTCATTACTTCTGATGGCCACGTGTGAGATCAAGAGGTCTTTCAGCAGTTCTTGGAGAAAAACATCTGCAGATACAGAGTTTCAGATACCGGTTGGCCAGAGTTCACAAAATATAATGAGGGATGTGGGTGGGGCAATAATAACCACTGCTCCAAGAGGAGATAAGTGGTAGGGACACTGGCACAAAAACAATTCAACTACCCACGTACAAGAAGGAATCAAAGAATCAACCAGTGTTGGCAGTTCAGAAAGAATTAAAAGGAGCATTTTTATGTACATCTTTTGTGTGAGTGTGTAGGTGTGTGTGTTCAGCTGTTTTTGTGAGTTGAACCTAAGGTTCTTATATTGAACTCACCTTTGATGAATTGTTATTTCTAAGTAAGTGAGCTAAGGTGAAAAAGGAAGACAACGATTTTGGTAAATCCCACCAAACATGGTTCTGAAAACTTAGAACAACTTCTAAACGAATGTCATTCTGTGAATGTGGGAAGTGTAGGAAGAACGCCTGCTAGATATTCTGTCACAAATTTGTACCACTTCAAAACTAAATCTGAAACAAAACCTTAAACTTCTATTTACTTAAGGTGATTTTTCATAGGGCAAACCCGCCCCCCCCAATTATGCAGTTTTTGCTAGTTCATCTTCATCTAACATTAAACAAAAAGTGAATAGACTGCAAGTGGGCACAGGACCATTGACACATCACCTCTCTCAACATGGGTTTACCCAAGGCCTGGATGAATGAATTTTTTGTTACATTATCCTGTTACAATTTAAATTTCGTCAACTTTGGTGGTTCGGTTAAAGCATCTATGCACACTCTGAATAAAGCGATAGAAAATTTTTAATTTCGTGGACACTGAAATATAAAATCACATTCCTTGTTTTCTGTTTTCATTTCTCTTCTCTTTTGGTTGAAAAGACGGTCTTTAACAAAAAAATTCATTGATGATAATATTACAATGTTTAAAAATAAATAATATAAAGGAGGAAACATTATCTGAGAGTCTGTTTTACATGTGGGTGAATGCTAGAATATATTTCCAGATATTTACTTAATCAGAGATCAAGGTCCCTCCTCTTAAGGATTTTATTCTGATTATTTGTCCCACATTTTAATTCCCCACTAATAAGGTTATGCTTCTGAGAACAAAAAAGTGTAAATTTAACTATCAGCATATTATCTAAATGGGGTAACACAGTAAAAATATAATAATTAATATACTAATAGAAATAAAGATAATAGAGTGACTGACGTCATGTTCAAAGGACTTGCAAGGAATGGAACATTGCAGAATGCAGTGTTGGAAGCTTTTAAGGTTCATGTGAATGAGACACTCTAGTGTGGGCAGAGGCCACCAGAGGCCGTTTTAGAGCACAGGTGTGTGTGTACTTGGAACAGAATGGGAAGTCACTCTGGTTCTATATTTTTGATATTCACCTTCCATAGCTGAGTTAATGAGGTAGGGATCAGAAGCATACAGTGAGAGATGGAAATACCAACCACTCTGTGCTAGAGAAAAGAGATCAAAATTTCAAGACATAGGCACAGGGGAGTAAACCTGATTTGAAATACATAACGTGTGCGCTTTGCAGAAAGACAGCCTGGACCTCAAACTTTCATTTGATTTCAGACTTAGTGACCTTGATAAGTATTTAGCTCTGCCTTAGTCTTTCCTTTGAAAAAATGCATATATTCAAATATCTTCATTTTTAAACCATTTTCAGAAATAAATGGGCTAATATATGCCACGTTCTTTAATCTATGAATAGCACAGGTAAGATATAAATGTTTCTCATCATTAAAGAAGAAAACTTCTGTGAGGGATTTCATTATAGTAAGCACATTTAAGTTTGGTTTGACAGCTTTTTTCCCTATGTTCCAATAATTTTAAGATGACTTTGATTTTCAGACATTAAAAACTACTTCCTCTCCCCTTTTTTTATGATAGTCAAAGTGTTTGCATTACACAAATACAATTACAAGTGAGTATTTCCTGTATTGTGGTTCCAGGGACATTTTCAAAGCTAGCAACTTACTACCTCTTATTCATACTATTCATCTGCATCTCAACAATAGATGATTCAAGAACATCACTTAAATACACACTCAACTCCCGGACTCCTAGCCTCCTGCTCAACTCTGCGATCTAACAGTGTTCTTCTTGAACAAGTGAACATCCCGACTTACCTACATCGACATCGGAACAACATTTCTCATGGAAGGTATGTGAGGTCCCAGTCGCAAAATAAAAACAGAAATAACAAGGGAAAGCTCTAAATCCGTAGTGGGGTCAGAATTTACTGGGTTAAATTATGAGCAATGTAATTCTAACATAGAGTACAGAGAGACTGCCAAATATTAATAACACAATGTTTACAAGTGCTATTAAAAATTTAACATTCAGGTTGTGACATCCCAAGCCCACACACCCGACTGCTGTTAATGACATTCTTTGGGAGTGTGCTAATGTTAATGCAGAATTTCCTAATGTTAAATTGTTTGGGAGAAATGACTATAAGCAAGAAATTATGGGCATAAGAAAATGTACTGTGCTTGTATAAAAATGTTTGCTTATGTATCATAATTCAATGTACTGTGTACAATGAATCCAAGTTCCTAAGGTATTGCCTATGCATTGGCTGGGGAACCTCTCCTTACACAAGGTTCAGATGCACTTATGTCCTCTCATCCCTGTAAAACCTCTACAAATCCCTGAGAACCTGATCTTTCTCAAAGCAGCAAATGCACTGAGATTAGCAGGAGGGCACACCCCAAGGAGTATTACTGTGACAATGATAGAATATGTTAAAGGCTGGTCCAAGGCAAATTTTCATTTGATTTCTGACTTGGACACTTACTAATTTTGATACGTTGAGAAAATAACATTATTAATGGCTTCTAAATTTTCTCATCTGCCTAATGATGATCTGATTACCATCTTGTGATTTTTGTTGAGAAAATAAAAGTAATGTCTGTTTTATAAGTTCATAAAACAGAACTTGGTGCCTGTTCATCTCTTCTTACTCCAGATCTCTGCCCTCATTTGCTGAATTTAACAAAAAAATGTTAAATCCTCCTTTCTGAGGCAGAGCTAGTAAAGAACAAAAGTTATGGGTATCCTCTTGGGGGAATAGCGTATCACATAAAAATATTGGTACTGGATGGAGTTCTGAATGGCATGCCTTCATTTTCCAATGTTTCACTGGCAAGATGGTTTGGTTGTCAAGCCAAAGAAACTTTTTGGATTTTCCCTCCCTGATTTCTCCTTTTAACAAATTCAGCTCCTGTGTTTGTTATTTAACTCATCTCTCTACCTCTCTTTCTCTACAGTTTCTCGGACCACTCAATGGAGGCTGATTTCTGGGGTCTTCGGAGCAATAGCCCTTGTGTTGATGGTTATTTTGGGAATTTTGTTAAAAAGCAGTAAGTTTTCTAGGCAAGTTTATGTAAAGATCAAAACTGCGATGAAGGCATTCAATAGAAAAGGTTTCATTTTACTAATGTGTAATATTTTATTACTTAACAAACCAGTGTCTAATTAAGCAAATTTCTAATTATTTCTTATAGCATTTACTGTACCAAATAATCAGCCAATGCAATCACCGGGACCCACCACCGAACCCAAGGAAGGTAGGTTCCATACTTTGGAAAACCTTTGTGCTGGTAGAGGGTGAAATAGTTTTTTTTTTTTTACTTTTCCCACAAAGAAGCATAATGGAATATTACATATAGTAATACAAATTTACCTACTAACTTTAGAATAGTCTCATGTCATTGTTCTCTAATATAAACAATTTTAAATTGCAATGAATGCATATCATTTATATATTTAATTATAAGGAAAATATTAAACTGAAATGACATGTTTTTCCTGTATGAGTGCTCATGTTTTAAATAATAAATGATAACAAATAAAATAAATAAATGATAATAAAGTTAAAAATAAATTATAGTACATATTATAGCTAATCCTAATTATCTGCCTTTGTTTCCTCATAACATACTTTTATATCTCTTTACCTCTGCTTCTATTTCTTTCATGACTGAGAATATAGTGCAGAAATTTATCAGGTAAGGCCAAAGTCTAATTTTTTGAGTATTTTTTTTCAAAACACTCCAAGTTGTCTCACCATCTTCTGTGATTTTATGGCAATTCATTTATATCTTGTTTGCATTTTTCCAGCTGTATTGAGCTATAATTGACATATAACATTGTATAAGTTTATGCAGCAGATTATCAGAATTTACTCGTCTTCTAACTGGAGGATTTTAACCTTTAGCCAACACCTCCCTATTTGCCCTTACCTCCCGGGACCTGTAACCACCGTTCTATGCTATAACTTCAGCACCATTCACTAGGCAAAGATTTGAGTATCTACCATGTATCATGACTTTTATCACTGAGGGTAATAACTATTCAAGGTGCTATCACTATTTAAACTAAATGATCATACTCAAAGCTAATTGTTTTATTGAACTTCATTTAGAAAATAAATAATCAAACATATCAGAATTATCCCAATGTACCACGTTCTTTCTCACTCAGGAACTATACTAAAATACCTCTCTCCCTGAAATATCTCTTTCACTTAATCTACTCCTATTTGCACAACAAAACTCAACTTTGGGTCACTTTCTCAAAACAGGTCCTACTAACTGCTCCCACCTTATACTCTGCTACACAATACTTTAACATATTGAATTTCTGTGTGTATTTTCCCAAATTCGCATTATGTATAATTAATATGATTGGAAGTTATATACTTTAAATAATATAGACTTTAAATGAGATATATTTTTAAAAAAGATAAATAGCAAATACTTTTTAAATGAGCAAATAGGATTGGTTATATCAAATCTCCAATGCTGTCAGTCACACCTCATTTCTTCCCTTAGGCTCTGGCTGCTGTGGTTGCCCAGAAAAGTGGATCGGATTCCAATGCAACTGTTATTTCATTTCTCATGATAAAAAAACTTGGGCGGAGAGCAGGGAATTCTGTGTTTCTCAAAATTCTAGTCTACTTCAGTTGCAAAATAGAGATGAATTGGTATGTATTTTATGCTGACTTTCTTTGACCTAAGAAAATATACCATTTAAGTAAACTGAATTCTTTAAATCAAGTCTTTAATCAGATAGTAACTGGGTGGCTATATATGAACTAATACTTACTGATTTCCTAAACCTTGAAACAATCATTACAGAAACTATATAGAATTTCTCAAAGTTTTATAGTATAAGAATAAAAATCCAGATAAGTGCCAAGTAAAATATGAGAGACTTTTTAGAGAGAAATCAAAGAAGGAATGATGAGTCATTATTTTCATTCAAAGATACAAGTAAACAACTTTACAATTTTTATTTCTATAATTGATTTTATCATTTCTTTTGCAATTATATACCCGTTGTCAACATTTTGGTATATTATTTGACATGTATATGGAGAATATGATCATAAAATTACCTGCCTCTTAAGGAAAAGTGAAAAACTCCTCTAGCTGTATGAAGACTCTGTGCTGGGTATAGGATGAGTAGGTCAGATCCATGAAATTTGTTCCTCAAGATATTGCTGATTTGGGATCAGACTAGATCATTGATATCCTATGAAGAAAGCATTCCAGGAAAGCCATAACTCCCTTTACATCATTCGTTTCCTCAAGAAGTAAGATTTTTCCCCCCCATAAATTAACAGATCTGATAAATGAAGAATTTGGGGCATGTGACTATACCTCCTAACTAGAGCTTAAAAATTATTTCAGTTTGAGGGATTTAAATGTTGACTTTTATGCTGGACACTGACTTTCTTGAAAGTACATCAATCCCAGAGTGGACCCGAACTATGTTAATGTCTATCTCTGTCTCCATGCAGCGCTTCATGAGCTCCAGTGACTATTTTTACTGGGTTGGATTTTCTTACAGTAAAGAGCATGATTCCCAGATGTGGGAAAAAGTCCCTGTTCTCATCCAAGATAGGTAAGTTTCTGGAAGTCAAGGTATTTTCATTGCTTTTTTAGTTTATTCTTAAATCTGACTAAAGAATGTAACTTACAGGAACACTATAGTGATGATAGCCTATCTAGAGCATGTGAATACAGAAAAAAAAGAATAATACAAATGAGTGACAATTTTAACCCTATCTAGAACATCCATGTATATGCTCAAGTGATATCAAGTTAGTGGGCTTGCGACCATTGAAGAAGTTTTGACATATAGTGTTTTGTTTTGTTTCTTTGCCTTGGCCCAAGCACTTGGCTATGTTGCACATGTGCAGAGAGGCTCGCACATGCAGATGCTGTCCAAGGAAAACAGGGTAGCCATTATTTTCTTTATTATAGTGGAGTCCAATATTGTCAGCATCCCTTCATGCTTTAAATGTACTAGGTTCATTTTTGTATACTAGTAATCTTTAAGTCTGATTTTTGTTCATTAACATTGTATTTGCAGCACCATCCATGACAAACATTATGCTCTGATTTGTTTTCCTAAACTAAGCTCATCAATGCATCTTTAAACAAAATAGAAGCAAAGTATATCATTTATAAAAGTCAATAATTACAGTGCAAAAACTTAAAACTTCATGGCCTCAATGCTATTCATTATTGAGGCAATAACTGAGTTTTTGTGCTATTGCTCTTGAAACCATGAAAACTAGCTATTGAAAGAAAAAATACAATGACTCTGCATGTGAATATGTCGTTCAAATGCTTTAGAGAATTGTGTCATTTAATAAAAAAGCCTATCCTTGAACATTCTCATTCCCTTTTCCTATATGATAACATTTTATTTTTCATTGCAGAGTTTCATTCACTAAACGTCTAAGTACAGGTGCCTGCGTACTATATAGGCCAGCCAAAACTATTTTGGATGAACCCTGCACAAAGAGCAATTATTTTATCTGTAAACAACAGCTTATTTAGGTGTTGTTTAGGGTAAAAAGGGTGGGCAGCGAAGGTCCAGTATTACTAAAAAGGGTAAGTGTATCTCTTATATTACTACTAATTATCTACTTCTGGGATCTGTAAAAAGTTTCACATTGTCTTATCACATAACAATGATATATTTGAAACAATGTATTTTACAACTGATAAAATTTATGCACTTATATCTGAAGTTGTAAAGCATCAAGATAAAGAATTTCATGAATATTTTGATTTAATGCACATGTTAAATATTAAATGTAATATATTTTCATGCATATGTATTTTTAACTTTTCAGCTGCAATTTAAATTAAAAAATTGACATCAAACAATATATATTAACATAATTTTAAACATTTGTGTAGCATACTAAATTGAGAATTCCCATCTCATTTTTATTTTTCTAGAGGTTAGTTCTTTCTGAATATCTACACCTATATGTGTTAATTTAGAGCTAAAAGTGCTATGTGACAATCTCCTCATATTTATCATCCAACTTCTCAGGAGAACAGATTAGTGTCTTCTCCGGTTGCTCCTGAGTTCTGTAGAACAATCAGAATTCTTTGGTCAAATATGTTGTTCTATTGGTTACTTTCACATTTTGCAAAGGATCCAAACCCTGATCACAAAAATTTACAGTATCTCTTTCTTTACTCCACAGACCTTTCTTGCCTTATGCTTATCCATCTGTAAAAAAGTCACATATGCATTGAAAATTTTAATTGCTAATCAATCCTAAAATACTTTACTAAAAGTTTGTCAAAACTGAACAATTCTGTTTTAGGGAGGCATGAGAGAGAGGGGGAAGGAGGAACCTGTTTTATTGAAGGGTTTCTGAGTGTGTCAGAGAAGAATGGGAACACAATAAAGTCTGATGTCCTGACCTGAATGAGATTTTCCCCAACCTCAAAGACTTCAGAAGCCAATTCCTTTAAAAAAAAACAACAGTTAGATATACATCTAGAGATATATATTTTGACATCTCTGACTACTAAAATCATGTTTTAATGAAATCATAATAATCAAAAACCCAAAGTTGATTTTACAAAGTTTGAATATTTTATTTATAGAATTGAGAGAGAGGAACATCAATCTGTCATTCCACACATTTATGCATTTGTTTGTTGATTCTTGTATGTGCCCTGATTGGGGATCAAACCCACAACCTTGGCATATTGGGTTAACACTCTAACCAGCTGAACTACCAGGCCAGGGCTATTTAACATTTTTTAAAAATTAAATTTATTGAGGTGGCATTGTTAATAGGATTATATAGATTTCAAGTGTATGCTTCTATGATACATGCCCTGTATATTCCATTGTGTGTCCACTGCCCGAAGTCCAATTATCTTTTGTCACCGTGTATTTGAACCCCTTTATCCTTTACTACCCTCCCACCCCCTGCCCTCTGGTAATCACCAGATGCTTGTCTGTGTCTATGAGTTTTTTTGGGTTTTTTCTTAGTTTGTTAATATCCCATATTTGAGAAAAATCATGATTGTTAAGTTATTCTGACTTATTTCACTTAGCATGATATTCTCAAGGTCCATCCATGTTGTCACACCAAAGTTGATTTTTAATACATGAGATGTCACAAAGAGGGAAGAAACTCTTGAGTTTTAGATCTCAAAATATAAATATAATCAAAGTACAAACTGAACTCTTACATTCTTGTGTGAAGATTGATTTAGGAAAAAGAAAAGCACTTAAGTTCTATTACAAAAATAATAGGATGGAAGATAACATCTTTCAAATGTTTAACCTGGACTGATTGAAAATGCATTGTACTTTCTGGATATTTGAAATGTTTTGGTTTTTTGTTCATGTGATTTCAAAATAAAACTTTTACAATTCAAGTTAAAAGACAATGAAGATGAGCCTATAGCGAGAATTAAGTTTTCTGTCCCAACTTTCCCTTTTCCCTGTCTTCCTCAAATAAAACAATTTCCTCTTGGTTTCTTGTTTGTTTTGTTTGTTTCCTGCTTAGATTGTCTTTTCTTTTTTTTTCCCCCAGAGTGAAACAAGGATGGTCGACTTTCACAAATTTTGTTCTGGATGAATGTAAACTGTTTTTATTTAGCCACACCCAAATATAGGTTCAAATTATTACTTCCTACATCATCATCCTATGAGGTGCCTGGGTCATAGCTGTCTTTTTTCTGAGAACTCTTGAACATTTATTACAGTCATAGTAGCAATGAAGAAATGGAAGGTGCTAAGTATGGTGAATGAAGTCTAATTTCAGAGAACAATCTATGTTAAAAATTGTCTTCACTAAGAAAATTCCTGTTGCCTTCTAATTACACCTTTGAGGTTTTTCAGCTCCCATGATATTTCAGAATATTATGATGGAAAGTTCTGGCTTGAGCGGATGATACTAGTCACTCTTTCAGTGTGTCTCTCTCACAGCATGGCTTCATCATATTAGTCATACTTGGGCCATGACCATCTGATCCATTTCATATTTAATATTCTTTCTTCCACTCTTACCTGCATTCTGCTTTTGTTCACCCTGCAAGCATCTCTATAGTCTTGGGGTAGGAAAGTCTTCTTTTATATAAAGTTCTTTTTACCAAATATTTTTTTCTTCTGACATGAAATTTCTGGCATATTCTCTGGGTAAGGACACATTATTTTTCTTCTTTTGTTGTCTGTTTTTTTGCTATGAAATGAACTAATGCATATTGAAGGATCTAGTTGAGTGAATATCTCATTGTTGAATAGAGAATAAAAGGGAGGAAGTAAGGAAATGTCAAAAAAATCCCACAAAAACGACAAAATAATATTGCCAATAGTCAGTATATACTTTCTTAATGTTTTTCTGTTTTTCTGAATGCATGTAATATGTATTATGTATTGGTGCATATAAATTAAGTAAATTTAGAAACTTAAAACACATGTTTACTACCTCATAGTATCTCTGGATCAGGAACACTACATGGCTTAGTTGTGTCCTTTGCTCAGGCTCTCACAAGGCTGGAACCAAGGTCTAGGACAGTCTGGATTTTTCATCTGAAACTCAGACTCCTCTTTAACTTCATTCAGTCTGTTTGCAGAATTTAGATCCTTGTGGTTGTAGGACTGAGATCTTCAGTTCTCAGACACTGCCCCTTTCCACAGGTAGTCACACCATAGCATCTTGTTTTTTCAGGGACAGAGGAGAGCATCTTTGACTTTGACTTTCTCTGTTCTCTAGAGTCTAAGTGCTCATCTAATTTGGTACCTTAATTACCTCTAAATAACATCTTAATTAGTACCCTTAATAATATTTTTTGAATAACTGACGATGCACTGATTTGGAACTTATTGTATTTTTTTTCCATTGCCATTTAGCCCACGTATACCTTCCTCGTTCCCTACAATCACCACACTGTTGTTCATGTCCATGAGTCCTGTTAACTTTTTGCTTGGAATCTTTTTTAAAATTATGTTTTATTGATTATGCTATTACAGTTGTCCCAATTTTCCCCCTTTCGCCTCCCTCTACCTGGTACCCTATTCCCTCAGTTGTCCATGTCTATAGGTCATGCATGTAGCTACTCCATTTCCTATACATCTCCGTGGCTATTCAGTAACTACCTATTTGTACTTCTTAATTCCCTCACCTCTTCATCCATTCTCCAACACCCACCTCCCATCTGGCAACAATTAACATGCTCTCCGTAGCCATGAGTCTGTCTCTGTTCTTCTGGTTTGTGTAGTTTGTTCTTTAGATTCAAATGTTTATAGAAATGCATTTAATGCCATTTTGTTATTCATAGTTTTGATCTTTTTCTTAACTAAGTCCCTTTAACATTTTATATAATAATTGCTTGGTGATGATGAGTTCCTTTAGTTTTTTCTTGTCTGGGAAGCTCTTTATCTGCCCTACAATTCTAAGTGATAGCTTTGCTGGGTAGAGCAATCTTGGGTGTAGGTCCCTGTTTTTATGACTTTGAATACTTCTTGCCAATCCCTTCTAGCCTACAAAGTTTCTTTTGAGAAATCAGCTGACAGTCTTATGGAAATTCCTGTGCAGACAACTAACTGCTTTTCTCTTGCTGCTTTTAAAATTCCTTCTTTATCTCTAACCTTTGCATTTTAATTATGATGTGTCTTTCCATGGGGCTCTTTGAATGCATCTTGTTTTAGATCCTCTGTGCTTCCTGGCCTTGCATGTCTATTTCCTTCACCAAATTAAGGAAGGTTTTCTTCATTATTTTTTCAAATAGATTTCAAATTTCTTGCTCTTTCTCTTCTCCTTCTGGCATCCCTATGATGCTAATGTTGAAATGCTTAAAGTTGTTCCAGTGGCTGCTTACACTATCCTCATTTTTTGGATTTTACTTCTTGTTCTGTTGATTGTTTCTTTTCTTCTTTATGTTTCAAACCTTTGATTTGATTCTTGGCTTCACTGACTCTATTGTTTTTTCCCTGTAAATTGTCCGTTATATCAATTACTGTATCCATTGTTTCTGACTGGACTTTTTTTATCCTGTTGAGTTCCTCACTAAGTTTTTGAGCATCCTTATAACCAATGTTTTGAACTCTACATCTGATAGACCATCTATCTCCATTTTGTTTAGTTCCTCTTCTGGAGTTTTGATCTGTTCTTTCCTTTGGGTCATATTTCTTTGTCTATTCATTTTGACAGTCTCCCTGTGTTTGTTTCTATATATTTGGTAGAGCTGCTATGACTCTCTGTCTTAGTAGCTTGGCCTGAGGTAGTAGATATCCCATAGGGTTCAGTGGCAGAGCCTCCCCCATCACCCAGGTTGGGTACTCGAGGTACACCCTGTGTGTGAGCTGAGTACATCTTCTTCTTGTAGTTGAGCCTTGATTGTTGTTAGTTGGTCCATAGGAGGGATTTACCCAGGCCCGTTAGCTGCAAGGATTGGCTGTGACCACTGACCACCAATGTCTGTGGAGGATTGACTGTACAGGGGCAGGGTTGTGGTGCTCTGCAGTGGTCTATAACTGTCCACTGGATGGCAGGCTCTGGGATTTCCCAGGTGGTGCAGGTTAAGGTCAGTCCCCACTTATGTTCTGCCCAGGGCCACCCTACACGAACTATAAAGCGATCTGAGGTGGCTGCTACTTGTGCTGGGCTTGGAGATTCCCAGGTGAAGCCAAATGTGAGTCTAAGCTTGCTGCTGCTAGTGCCAGGCCTGGGGACACTTAGCAAAGGGTACAGGGCTTGTGGGTTCACTGAGGCTGGCTATTGCTTGTTTGATAGGATTTATGAAGTTATGAAACATGAGCCAAGTCCAGCTATTCATATGGAAAAATCCCAGTTAACAGCTTAGGTGGGCCCATAAATTGGGTTGGAAGGAGCCTCAGGGGATCTCCAGCGGGGGGACAAAGAGTGTTAGCCAGGTTGATGTTGATGGAGTCTCAGATATGGCACCTGCCAGTCAGCTTTGTTGCTGTGGGGGGAGGGCTCAGCAAAGGGATAATGGCCTCTACCCATCTTTCTGTCTGAGAGAAAGCTGTCCCCTAGCTCCTGCCTTGATGCCAGACACTTCAGTTCCTCCCTGGATGCCACTGGTGCCTTGCAAGCTGCTACCCCTGTGCTGGCTGGAGCTTAGGTGGAGTCTGAGTAATTCCATGTGTGGGTTCTTTAAGGTTTTTTTGCAGCCAGATGTTACAGGGACTTATCTTCCAGGTATTGGCATCCTGGGCTGGGGGCCCTGGTATGGGGCTGGGACTCCTTGCTCCTGAGATATCCCTTCTGAATTTTTATCCACCACACACAGATGTGGGACCAGCCCATTCCATGTCCCCACTCCTCCTACCAGTCTGGGTGGTTATGGTTTCTTTAATTCTGTATTTATCAGATTTCCATTCAGCTTGGCTTCCGACAGTTCTGAGTGATGATTGCTCTAAATTTTAGTTGCAGTTTTGATGTGGTTGTGTAACGGGATGCATCTGAAGAACTTGGCCAGTGTTTTAATAACATTAAAACCTGTTCTTGCATGGAGCCAGGGAGATGGGCAAGACTTTGACCCATGATGTAACTGGGAGGCAGCTTTCCCGGGGTACAGTGCCTGAGCGAGAGCTTGGAGATGGTTCGCTCCACAAGACTGTGCCACTCATGCCCAGACTATCTATGGCAACCAAGAAAGGCAGAAAATGCAGCAGTGCTGGTAGGTGTAGCCAACTGCGGGAGGAGTCGGAAATGGGGTTATGGAGTAGGATCCAGTCTGGGATTTAAACAAAAAGGTGGCTGCCATGTGGGATGGGGACAATGGGAGACAATGCGGGACCCTTGTGGGACCTTGAGGATCAATAGGGGGTCAAAGGACTCTTGTCAGCTGGCCATGAGAAGGTGCCACATGTTTCGGATGAAGGACTGGAGGTTGCGGTGACAAGATTGATGTTGCTGGGAACTGCAGGAGGCCTGCCCAGCTGAGCAAGGATTACTGGAAGGAGCCGGGAGAAGTGAGCTCGGGTTCTCTTTTTTTCCTTCTGGAAGGTGGTCCTTCTGACTGGCATGCTCTAAGAATGGACTGAGTGGCCCAAGGAGGGAGGGTAGGACTGTGTGTTTGTGGGTATATCTTTGTTTCTGAAGGGAGTGAGATTTAACAGCAGAATTCCACCATGACTTTAAACCTGTATAACTTTTAATTACATAATTCCTTTCCTTTTTACCAAACTCTGGCATTGAGAGCCACAGCCTAACACAGTGGTGGGCGAAGAAGAACCATAACAAAAGACCCTGGGGAGGGGTTTGTTTCTGTAACAGTTGTGTGAGGAGGTGAGCCATGTTTACCCATGCTGACCTCTTACCTGGCAATTCCCTGGAATCTCGATTACCACTGAAAAACCTCCTAGTCTTTGCCACTAATCAGGATGTAATATTCCATCATATTCACAAACCCTACTCAAATTTAACAGATAGGACTGTACAGATATACATCAGCACATGGGAATTTTGGTGGTCATCTTAGAACTCCGTCTACCATACCAACATGTCACTAAAATATGTTGTAACTGCTACTCCATAGTTTATTAAATTTAAACACTGCATATTAATTTTAGTTCCTCTATTAGTGACTTCTACATTTGCTTAAAAAAATAGACTTATTTTACAGTTGCACTGAGACAGCCCTTTGCTTATCTCAAGATAGGCTCATGAGTCAGTTTCTTTAAAGATTTTATTTATAGAGAGAGGAAAAGGGAGAGAGAAAAAGAGAGGGAGAAACATCAATATGCTTGAGAAACATTGATCAGTGCCACTGACGTGTGCTCCAGCTGGGGACCAGACCACAACCCAGTCATGTACCCTGACCAGGAATTGAGCAGGTAACTTTTGCTTTGTGGGAGGATGCCCAACCAAGTCTGGTCAGGGCTTAGGAGTCAATTTTTCACTCTTGGCCGTGATAATGGCACTAACTAACTAAGTATTTAGGATAATTTCTTTAAAGTTCAAAATTATTGAGTGAAACATAGGGCCAATTTTTTAATTGACAAACTACACTTGAAATAATGAGTTAGAAATCCCACTTCTATGTGATCAGTTCTGTGGAAAGCTTCTGCATGAACTCTCCTGAAACCAAATATCAGCAGTTTCATCCAGAGATGAATCATGTTTTTATGTAAATAGTACTATATTGGGAGCTTATTACTGGATATTTTTTTGTCCTCCAATAACTGTTCATTTGAATTCTTTCTCTTGATTCTTCATATTATTTGATTTTATTAAAGCTTTATATAAATATATTCATTGGAGCCTTATTTTTAAAAATTACCTAAATCCAAAAATCCTTGAAATATTTAAACCCTCATTTTCATTTCTGTAATTTTTGACCTTTAATTTTTTTCACTTTAGATCATAGTACAGTGTTGGAAACCTTCTCTAAATAACTGAATAGCAAATATTTTCAATTTTGTGGGTTACTCTGTTGAAACTATTTAACTCTGCCATAGTAGCTTAAAAGAAGACATAGATAGTAGATAAGTAAATGAAATGGCTGTGTTATAATAGCCATTTATTTACAAAAACAGATAGATGGTGGGACATATTTGGTTCACAGTTCACAGTTTGCCAATCCCTGTCAAAGACTATGAAATGAGAAGATAGGCATCAACCCTGTTCTCCACATTGCCTTATTCTTTTCTAGGTCATATCATATGAGTTGTAAATGTACTTCTAAATTTTGTTGTACAAAAAGAGTTGTGTTTTATATTATCATTCTTTTTCAGTATAAAAAGTGAAAGTCTATAAGGTATGTGTTATAGCCAAACTGCAAGATGTCCACCCATGACCCCTACCTTCTGGGGTATAAACCTTTGTATAATTTCCTTCCACATGGTGTCAGGGTTGAATTGTGTGACAAGTGAAATACAGTGGCAATGACGGCATGCCACTTCTGAGTCTAGATCATAACAGACACTATGGTTTCATCCTCTTTTCTCCCTCCCAGATTACTTGCTCTGGGGAAAGCCATGAGCAGCCCTGTTGAAAGAACCATATGACAAGGACCTAAGCTTTGTATGTATAGATGATAAGGAAATGTATTACTTCTAACAGTTATCTACTAAGCCTTTTTCTTCCTTGACAGCCTTCTGACTCTCCAGCCTAGGCAAACCCTCAGATGACTAAATAGCCCTAGCTGACAACTTGAAAGAAGCCTCATAAGAGACCCTGAGACGGATCCAGGCTGCTCTGTTGTTTAAGAATTCCTAACCCTCAAAAACTGTATGATATAATAACTGTTTATTCTTTCAAGATGCTAAATGGTGGAATAATGAACTGCGTAACAATAGATTAGAGAATATTCTGCTAAGTGAAGTAAGCCAGCCAGAGAAAGGCAAATACTACATGATTTCACTTACATGTGGAATCTAATGACTAAAATGAACTAACAAACAATATAGAAATAAGCTCACAGATGCAGAGAACAGACTGACAGCTGTCAGAAGGGAGGGAGTGTTAGGTAAAAAAGGAGAAGGAATTCAGCAAAAAAACAAAAACGAAAACAAAAAAACCTTCATAGGCAGACAACAAATGGTGGTTACCAGAAAGAAAGGGCCTGAGGGTAGGTAGAAGAGGGTAAGGGAGAGCACTGGCATAAGAACACACACATAGATCAATGGAACAGAATAGAGAGCACAGAAATAAATCCATGTCTCTATGGCCAATTACTATTTGACAAAAGGGACAGGGGAATAAAATGGAATAAAAATAGCCTCTTTAATAAATGGTGCTGGCAGATCTGGACAAGTACATGCAGAAGAATTAATGTAGACCACCAACTGACACCATACACAAAAATAAACTCAAGATGGATCAAAGATTTAAATATAGGTCCAGACACCATAAAAATCCTAGAGGAAAAACATAGGCAGTAAAATTTCCTATATCCTACACAGCAATATTTTCACTGATACATCCCCTAGGGCAAGGGATATAAAGGAAAGTATAAACAAATGGGACTACATTAAACTAAAATGCTTATTCATGGGTAAGGAAAACATCAATGAAACGGAAAGGGGGCCAACCCTATGGGGAAACATATTTGCCAATGATACATTGGACAAGGATTTGATCTTTAAAATATATAAAGAACTCACATGACTCCATACCAGGAAGACAAACAAACCAATATAAAAATGGGCAAAAGACCTGAACGGGTATTTCTCCAAGGAGGACATACAGAGGGCTCATAGACACATGAAAAAAGGCTGAATATCGCTAACCATTAGAGAGATGCAAATTAAACCACAATAAGATACCACTTCACACAGGTTGGAATGGTCATCATAACCAAATCAACAAACGACAAGTGCTGGAGAGGTTGTGGCAGAAAGGGAGCCCTAGTGCACTGTTGGTGGGAATGCAGACTGTGCAGCCACTGTGGAAAATGGTATGGAATTTCCTCAAAAACTAAAAAAGGCACTACCTTTTGATCCAGTGATCGCATTGCTGTGATTATAACCTAGAATCCTGAATCACCAATTCAAAAGAACCTAAGCAGCCCAATGTTCATGGTAGCCTTACTTATAAAATCCATGTGCTGGAAACAGCCTAAGTGCCCATTGGTAAATGAGTGGATCAAAAAACTGCTACGTTTACACAATGGAATACTATGCAGCAGAAAGAAAGAAAGAACTCCCACCCTTCGCGACAGCATGGATGGAACTGGAGAGCATTATGCTAAGTGAAATAAGCCAGGCAGTGAAAAAAAAACCATATGCTCTCACCTATAAGTGGAATTTAATCAACAAAACAAAGTGATGAGCGAAATGGAATCAGACACATTGAAATAAAGAGTAAACGGACAGTGACCATAGGGGAGAGGGAAGAGGGATAATGGGGTAAAGGAAGGGGAAGAGGCAGGCCAAGGAACACAAATAGAGGGCTCGTGGGCACGGACAATGTGGGGGATTGACTGTGGGAGTGAGGGGGACAGGGCAGGGGAGAGCAACGAGGAAAAAGGTACAACAATAAAAAAATTGAAGAAAAACCCACAAGAGAGTTAAAAAAATACATATTTTGGCACCCTGAAGTAAAGAAGTGACATAAAGGAAAAAATCCACAAAAATATATGACTCCTGTTATCATGCCAGTGAATGAAAGGTAAAAGTCCTAGAAAGACTGAAGACTTCTAGTGAGGGGATACAGGGATGTGAGAAGCATGCTATTAGAAACTGGAGTAAAGGCAGTTCTTTCTATTTAACAACAGACGTTTAGCAGCTCTATTTTCTGGAGTAATGTGGGAAGCATAACATGCACCTGATGAATTAGATGAACTGGCTAAAGTTATTTCCATCTAGGGTGTTGAAGATGCTGCCTGCTTTCTTCCTGCTGCTTATAGTGCAACAGGAGACAGATAGCAAATGGGAGGACTTTAGAACAAAATAGAGCCAGAGACTACTGGTTTTTGAAGATTCCAAGCTCTTTGAAATGTCAAAAAAGTGCTAAAATTAAGAAAATAAAATCTGAGCAAAGAGCAATTCCAGGGTGCTGTCAGGAAAGCATGGTCCAAATAAAAAGCTGTGGGTGTGACTGTAAAATTCTCTATTAAGATTACAGAAAGAGCAAAGCCAGTGCCTCTGCCCAGTCAGACCAAGGATCTGTAAAGGGTGTACTTTACAGATTCTCCTGGCTAAAACACCAGGTAGCTCGCAAGCTTGTGGGCATTTTCCTGCAGCCTTCCTAGCAGAAGCTTCCTAAGAAAAGCTCACGCAGATTCATGTGTTGCGGCTTTTGTGAATGGAGTGAACCCAGTAAGGTTTTTGTAGACTCTAAATTTAAAGAAATAATAATTATGTCAGCAGAAGCATGACCAGCTTGATCTGAAAAAAGACAGTAAAAATACATACATAAGTACATATATATATATACATACAAACATAGAGAATTTTGTTTCCCCAAAATATTTGTAAGCAGGAAGTACACTATAAAATCTAAGTTACAAATAAATGACACCTTTTGTTGAAAGGGAAGAATAATTCAGAGGATGGGACCAAGATCCTAAAGGGTGGACCCAAGAATTATGGAGAGTTCTTTTAGGACCCAACGACAAAGATAAATGGGGGAAGGATTGAGGGCAGGGGGAGTGGGGAGGTGAGGAAGGGTGGGGCTGGGGAAAATGGTGGCGGGAAAATGTTGACAAAAAAAAAATTAGACGGGGAAGGCTAAGAATAGTACAGGAAATTGAGAAGCCAAAGAACTGATATGTACGTGAAGTAAACATGAAGTAAGAGGTGTGGGGATGAGGGAATGGGGTGCAGGATGGCGGGGATAAAGGGGAGAAAAAGTGAAAAACTAATAGCATAATCCATAAAATATACTCTCCCCAAAAGAGAAAAAGTTAACCAGAAGCATGAAGGTCCATGCGAACACTTCATATTGAAGAGCGTGGTCAGATGAACAAGGAGATAGGTGATGGGGATATAAAGGGCCAAAAAGGCGTAGGCTATGTGAACTCGGGAGGCTTTGTAGAGCTTGTCTTAAAAACCCCTGTTATTTATTATGCAGTGCCAATTACTAATTCAATGTATGTCATCAATTTGTAATTTGGTAATGTAATTTAAGAAGAATAATTAAGTTGAGTGTAATCAGGAAATGACATGCCACAGAAGTTTGTTTCTGAACCTTTTATAAACTTTCACAATCATCTGTTCTTAAAAATATTCCTTAATTTGAAAGAAGTTCCAAATTATTTATTAGGTTTTACTATAATCCAGATAATGTCTTCATACACCATTTATTTCAGTGATGGCATTTCTATGGCCAATGAATTCATAATAAAGCTTTCATGTTATGTTCTATACATTTCTGTTTTTCAGAAATGAGAGAAGAAATGGTGACTAACTCGGCGGGTCGAGTTCGTTCTTCATCGCAACTGCAGAGGAGGACACCAAAGTCCCTGAAACCAAAGGGACCATGTATTGTGAACATTTAGGTTCGTAACTTTCTCACTTTTATTTTATTGTTTTACTTGATACTTTAAAATAATGTCTGAAAATGAACATAACAAATGCACAAACTTTTACACACAAACAGAACTATAACCCCCCAATTTTAAAATATTCTATGACTGTGGATTATGACAAATATATGACACATTGTCCAATGTGACCTTTGCCCTAGAAAAAATAAATGCATTTCAAGTGAGCAAACACATTTGCACAGGATTATTTAATTTACCATGCCTGGTCTTTCCAAGAAAATATTTGCGATATTGAAAATTTTGAGAAATAAAGATAATTAGTCATTAGCTTACACCATCTGTGAATTTGTGGTTATTTTATTTATTTAATTTTAAAAAGTTATACCTGCCAGAGAAAGAGAAATGCCATGTGATATCACTTATATGTGGAATCTAAAGAACAATATAAATGGAAAAAGTAGAAACCTGCTCATAGAACAGAGAACAGACTGACGGCTGCCAGATGGGAGCCATGCTGGGCACCTGGGTGACAAAGTTGAAGGGATTAAGAACTACAAATAGGTAGTTAGAGAATAGTCACAGGGATGTAGAGTACAGCATAGGGAATATAGTCAATAATATTGAAATAACTTTGTATGGTGCCAGGTGGGGACTCGAAATATCAGGGGGAGCCGTTTGTAATGTATAAGATTATCTAACCAGTATGCTGTACGCCTGAAACTAATACAAAATAATACTGAATGTCAATTGTGATTGAAAATTACAATTGACTTTTTTTATTTTAGTGAAATCACACAGTGCAAAGGATGCCTGATTCTGCATCTAAAACATACCAATTTGAATTATGAATTCTTTCCAAAATTTAATTTCTACTTCTTCTTAGTCTCCATGTCATGGTTGACTTTGTGGTTGTATTACAACATAAATAGTTACTTCTATCTTATGAAGTTTTATCTCTCATACTTTATGTCTATATTTTAGGCAGCCTCCTTGAAACCACTTGCTATTAGTATTGTGCTGGTGATAATTTTAATCCAGTGAGTAACAGAGAGTTATGCGCACCTCCAGAATAGATTCCAAATACCCTGCCCACACCACATCCTCTGCATTTGCTGGCCAGCCCTGTCTCTGCATAAAGAAACATGCAGCAGAACACAGCTGAGAAAACAAAAACGATACAAGAAGCACTTATTTTTGTATTTTTCACAAACTTTCTTGGATGTATTATTCACAAGTTTCATGAATCCATCTCAAAAGTTTTGTCTTCTCTTTCTCCAATTCTCTTACAGGAATGGGCTCTCTGGAACCTCTCCCATGACAAAGACCACTAAGCCAACATTTTGGCTAACTCTAAGTACTTTAGCTTTTATGTGCCAATCACACCTCCTCCCTTATACAAAATTCTCTTTTGTACTTTATCATATATGTTAACGTACATATTTACTTCTCTTTTTTATTTTTGGAGTTATTTTTCTACTGCACATATTTTTTCCTTTAATATTTTTCCCTGGAGAACCTGAAAATCAGACCAATGTATAAAAGCATTGTCTTAAAATAAAAATCAATTATTCCAGCTGTTATGGAAAAATATGGCATTGATTTGGGTGGAAAACATGGGAAAACTTACTCATTAAGAAATGAGCTATTTAAGAAAATTAATCAAATATTTTTCTGAACCAGACAGGTAGAGTAAAACAAGTATAAAAAATATGAAATCCTATCACCTGTCATGGTTTTCGATTGATTCCACGCTGAGAATTTCAGGCATACAAAAGGAGAAGTTTCAGGTAGGGGAAGATCAACAATGTAAAATTGTATCCATAAGCCAGCAAGATGTCATAGACATGTCGCTAACGTGATCCTCAGTGACATTGTTGAGAGCAGCTTTACTATTAGCAGAGGCACAGTCCAAAAAGGAGGTGATGAAGGAAACAAATTATGTAGGAACAGGAATTAGTGAGTTTAAATTGTTCTTTCAGAATTTTCAAAAGAGAAGTGTGGGAGAGGGAGAGTTTGATAGCTAGAAAAGAATACCTCTGTATAAGAAAAATGGAGGCAACTTGTTTGTTCACTTTCTTGTCTTCTTTGAATCATGTTTAGATTAGAGAGGTAAAAAATGTTTTTAAAATAAATGGAAGGGTTTATTTAAATGAGAGGACTAATAATGTACTAGAAAATGGGGAAAAAACTATATAAATGTCATCCAATAAGAAAAATAACAAAATACTGATAGATTTGACTGTTTTAAGTAAACTCCAAAATTTTAGAAATGGAGGTTTCTAGATTGTGAGATTATGATTGATTTTTATTTTCTACTTCTTCATATTTTCCAAATTTTCTACAATAGGCATTTATATATTTTAAAATAAAATTAATATTTTAAAATAGTATAGCTTGCTGTTCAGGTCCTTTGCCAATTTTTAAATTGGATTATTTGTCTTTCTGGTGTGGAATCATGTGAGTTCTTTATATATCTTGGAGATCAAACCCTTCTCCGAGGTATCATTGGCAAATATGTTTTCCCATAGGTTGGTTCCCTTCTCATTTTGCTGATGTTTTCTTCATCCATGCAGAAGCTTTCTAATTTGATGTAGTCCTATTTGTTTATATTTTCCTTTATATCCATTGCCCTAGAAGATATAGCGGCAAAAATATTGCTGCATGGAAGATCTGAAATTTTACTGCCTATGTTTTTCTAGAATTTTTATGGTGTCATGACTTATAGTTAAGTCCTTTATCCATCTTGAGTTTCTTTTGGTGTGTGGTGTAAGTCGGTGGTCTAGTTTCATTTTTTTGCATGTACCTGTCCGATTCTCCCAACATCATTTATTGAAGAGGTTATTTTTACTCCATTTTATGCTCCTTCCCTTTTTGTCAAATATTAATTCACCTTAGAGTATGGGTCTATTTCTGGGCTCCCTGTTCTGTTTCATTGATCCATGTGTCTATTCTCATGTCAGTATCAGACTGTTTTGATTACAGTGGCCTTGTAATATAATTAAGAGTGCACACAGACGTAAGAAAGAATCCTCAACAACACTAGCCATCAGAGAGATGCAAATTAAAACCACAATGAGATACCACTTCACACCCAACAGAATGGCCATCATTAATAAATCAACAGACAACAAGTGCTGGCGAGGGTGGGGGGAGAAGGAAATCCTGGTGCATTCTTGGTGGGAATGCAGACTGGTGCAACCACGGTGGAACAGTATGGAATTTCCTCAGAAAACTAAAGATGGAACTGCCTTTTGTCCCAGGGATCCCACTGCCGTGATTATGCCCTAAGAATCCTGAAACACCAATTCATAAGAACTTAAGTCACTCCAATGTTCATGGTACCATTACCTACAATAACCAAGTGCTGGAAACCGCCAAAGTGTCTATCACTAAACCAGTGGATCAAAAAGCTGTCGTGCATTTACATAGTAGAATACTATGCAGGAAAAGAAGGAAGGAGTTCCTAGCCTTCATGACAGCATGGATGGAACTGGAGAGACTATGCTAAAAGAAATAAACCAGGCAGTGAAAGACAAATATATGAACTTGCCTATAAGTGGAACCTAATAAACAAAACAAACAAATGAGCAAAGTAGAACCAGAGACATGGAAATAAGGAACAAACTGACAGTGACCAGAGGGGAGGGATGAGATGGATAACTGAAGGAAAATGGGAAGGATCTAGTCTAGGAACATGTATAAAAGGCCCATGGTAATGGACAACAAGTTGAGGATTGTCGGAGGGAGTCGGGGCGGGGTGGGTAGGGCAAGGGAGAGCAACAGGGAAATATGGGGACAACTATAATTGAACAATAGCAAAAAAAAAAGCAAGCATAGGATAAAATATAAAATAAAATAGGATACTTTGAATATAAAGTAAGGTACTGGTTTTTCCATTAATGTTTTCTTAGGAATAAACTTTTTCATGGACAGGTCTAAAAAATATTTAAAATTTTAATTTTTTAATTTTAATTTTTTAATTTTAATTTTTTAACTTTATTTTTATTGTTGGCACTATTACAGATGTCCCCATTTTTACCCCTCAGCTTTGCCCACCTCCACTCTTTCCCTGACATGGGGAAAACCGCTCTTTTGTTTCTAGACATAAGATTGCTTGGATAGACTGTAAACTTCGTTGTTCTTCAGGTTCAAGTTTTCTTAAATTAATTAGTGACACAGAGATGGTAAAAAAGAGTATATGTTTTTTAAATTTTTAGTAACTTTCTCTGGGAGTTAATTCTTGGGCTCTAGGCTTTCTCTCTTCTGAGATTTCTGTTTTAGCACAGGGAAATTTATACAATACACGTTATATTTTGCTATTCCCTATCTTGAAACTTCCTCAGGACCTAGCGGAGAGCCCCTAAGCCACGCCTTGTGCGAGCTTCATTCCTGTCTGACCTCTTGCCT
>PVJD01005826.1:0-108498 GCA_004026545.1 Mormoops blainvillei | reverse complement strand
GAAGTGGTTGGATGGCAGAGTTGACTGAATTTTCTGTGGATTAGCTATATGGTATGAAAGAGAAAAGAAGAGAGAGAAGCATGATTCCAAGTTTTGGGGTCTCATCAAATGGGAGAATGGAGGTGCTATTTCCTGAGATGGGGAAGGTTAGAGGAAGGGAAGCTGGGGTTCTGTTTTGGGCAAGTTAAGCATATGGGACGTGTTGGATAACCAAGTGGAAATGTTGAGTGAGCACAAGGTATCAGGAGTCTGCAATTCAAGTGAAGAGGAGGATGGCAATATGCATTCGGTTAAATCAATATTTAGCAGTTAGACTGTGGTGACCATGTACGATGCTGTTCACTACTGAGCCAAGAATTACATCATCATTACTTTTGCTTTTCTGAACCAGGAGAATCAAATCTCTTCTTGATCTCCACATACCGGAGTGCCACAGGGCCCAGGCCTTGCACACCTTCTTTTCTCTATTTACGCTCACTCCCTAGCCATCCCAGTGGCTTTAAATATTATGAAACAACCCATTTAAAAAATGGACAAAGGACCTGAACAGACACTTCTCAAAAAAGACATACAGATGGCCAATAGACATATGAAAAGGTGCTAAACATCACTAATTATCAGAGAAATGCAAATTAAAATCACAATGAGATACCATCTCATGCCTGTCAGAATGGCCATCATCAACAAATCAACAAACAAGTGCTGGCAAGGATGTGGAGAAAGGGGAACCCTTTTGCACTGTTTGTGTGAATGCAGATTGGTGCAGCCACTGTGGAAAGCAGTATGGAGATACCTCAACAAATTAAAAATGGATCTGTCTTTTTATCCAGCTATCCCACTCCTGGGAATATATCTAAAGGAACACAAAACACTAATTCAAAAGAACATAAGCACCCCTATGTTCACTGCAGCATTATTTACAATCACCATGATATGGAAGAGGCCCAAGTGTCCATCAGTAGATGAGTGGATAAAACAACCATGGGACATTTACACAATTGAATACTACTTGGCTGTAAAAAAGAAGAAAATTTTACCCTTTATGACGATATGGATAGACGTGGAGAACATTATGCCAAGTGAAATAAGACTGTCAGAGAGAGACAATACCATATGATTTCACTCATGTGTGGAAGCTAATGAACAAAAACTGAATTAACAAGGAAAATAGAGACAGACTCATTAGAGAGCAGGGTAATAGCTAAGGGAGGGGAGGAGGTTAGGGGGTGGAGGGGTCAGGCAAAAAGGAGAAAGGACTCATGGACAGGGACAACAGCGTGGTAATTGCGGGTGGAAGGGGGGAGAAAGTGGACTAAATGGTAATGGGAAAAAATACAATAAATTTTTTTTAAAAAAAGAAAGAAGAAGAAAGAATAGGTATATGTGGAAGTGTCAAACTGACTCATGACTATCTTCCAAAGTAGGAATATAATAAATTATATTGTTTATATCTAAATATAAATATCTAAAAATAACATATAAATAACAGTATAAAGATGATGTATGGAAACAGGGAGGTACTTAGCAGGAGCAATAAATAAAAAAGTAGAAAGTGGATTCCTTTGGGGAGTAGAGGAGTGGAGAAGAAAATAATAGAGCAAGGGATTATTCTTTTCATTTAAACTTTCTTCTTCAAGGGATGGATAAACAAAATGTGGTATAGTCATACAATGGAATATTATTCAGACTAAAAAAATGAAATATTAATACCTGATACAAGAATGAACTTTGCGATATAAATGTCAAATAGCTATATTGTACACCTGAAACTCATATAATTTTGTTAACTATAATTAAAAAAAATTTTTTTAAAAGAACAAGCCTTGAAAACATTATGCTAAGTAAAAGAAGCCAGTCACAAAGGAACACATATTGTATGATTCTGTTTACATAAAATGCCCAGAATAGGCAAATCCATGCACAGGAAATAGATTTCTGGCTGCCAGAGGACTGGAGGAGGAGGAAATGTGGAATAACTGCCAACAGGTACGGTTTCTCTTCAGGATGATGAAAATATTTAGGAATTAGAGAGTGGTGATGGTTGCATAATCTTGTGAATATACTAAAAACTACTGAGTTGTATACTTTGAAATAGTGAATTTTATAGTATGTGAATTACACCTCCATTTTAAAAAGGGTACACTATTTGCAATGTTAAATTATACTAAAGTATAAACCTCAATAAAAACTAAAATGAATTAAAAATAGTATTAAATGCAAAACCATGAATTATCTTTGAAATAGGTAAGGTACCCCGTCTAATTTAAACCTTACTCTAAGATTCCTGTTATTGTTGTTATTATTATTATTATTATTATTTGCCTTTTAAAATATATTCTGTTTTGTGATTAGTTTACTTTGAATATTATTTTGTATTGGTTTCAGATGTACAGCATAGCGGTTAGACAATCAGATGCTTTAACATAGTGTCCCCCTGCTATTCCCAGTACCTACCTGGTCCCATGCATAGTTATTACAGTATTATTGACTATATTCCCTGTGCTGTACTTTACATCCCCATGACTATTTTGTACCGTGACTTCTTAATGCCTTCGCTGACACAAACGTTGAGCCATGGCTGGTCTCAGGCAGGGGCAGTTAAGTCGGGTAAGCAGGGGGATGAATAAAGACAGCATCTACACCATTTTCCTCCCAGGCCTCACGCAAAGGAATCAAACTGGTGGATAGGGTCTGCTGCATGATATGGGGGGTCCTTGCAAAGTGAAAATGAGGGTCCTTTGTTCAAAGAGAAGGGGAAAATGCTGTTAAAGATACAAAAATGTAAAGATTTTCCCTTTCCCTTCCTTCCCTTCTCTCAACTTATGGTGTTTTTTTATTTGCTATTTAATATCTTTCCCAGAAAGGAAAAATTAAAAATTTAAATTATTAGCATAAGTTTTACCATTTTACATTGTGCAGTGCCAGTTTCAAATACAAATATAATAGCATTTAATTTGCATGTAGAATCACCAAAGTCATACAATTTGTATTTTGTAGCTTGTACATGCATATGTATTTTGTTCTTATCAGAACAATGAAAATACTGCACACACCTAACTTAGCTGTGTTTATTTCACTTTTCGATATGCACACATCCCACTGAAATTCTGTGCCTTCACCTTACTGATGAGTAAGAAAGAACAGAAAAGAAAAGGAATTTGGGGTTGCCCCCTCTTTTGCTTTCCTTCCACACCTTCATTTTCAGCATAAGTGGTTGGCTAACGGCAGAGAAGCAAAAAATGAACAAGTGAGGAAAGATATGATAAGGGTACCTGGTGCTTCCTGTTTCTTAGAACGCCTTGACCATCTGTGTTCCAAGGAAGTCCTGTTTCAGCTGGCACGTGCGGCCTCTCAGGGCTGAGAGCAGGGCTTGTTTAGATGTGTAGGCCAGACACGCTGTGCCCTGCTTTGACTTTCCTTGAACTCCCACACATTGTGCGTTCGCCAGATTCCGTCCTGGGAACCAACTGGCAAGAACCAGAAAGCTCACCCGTATGGCGGGTATCTCCTCTCTGCTCATACACATGCACCACCATTCCATTGGCCTTCGCTCGCGAAACACAAATTCACAGCTAAAATTACGCAGGACTTCGAGACCACGACAGCAGGGCATTAAGCCAAACCTGGCACCCTTCGGAGCCAGGGGCCTATGCAACTGCACCGGTTGCATGCCCGGAAGCTGGCCCTGCTGGTGGAATCCCATTGCCATCCACAAGCCCGTCTTCAGGGCCAGGGAAAATGCCCTGCCTTAGCTTTCTGGCTCCTGCAGTGCACATAAACACTAGGAGGCAAGAGAAACGGACTCCATGCACCAACTGAGTGTCTGTGCAGCAGGCCCTCATCTCTTTCCTCCTAGGCTTCCTTTCCCTTCTCTTGACTACTTCCTTTACAAAAGACATGCTCATTAGTCAAACCAGGTTCCACTGTCTCTTGATCAATTGTATTCATTTCTGCTTTCCTACTATTTTGCTCATAAGCTTCCTCTTCGATAAGTCTCACCAGTACCACCCGTGCCTGCCCACCTCCCCAGTTAAAAACAAAATGAAACGTGTCTTCACTTCTAAGATCGAGTTCCACCTTCTTTGCAAAACCTCCTTTGCAGACCTCTTCACACAGAAGTGGATGCCCTCAGAACTCTTTGAGCATCTCTCTGACCAAGGTTCCAGGCATATAGCCATTTGGACTCCGTTTTGTTGCTTTCTGCTTTTGCTGTATTGGTTTTGTCTCTTCAACTTGATTATGACCTTTGATTCTGAGAACTGTCTTCCAAGTTCCTGGTGTCTTTCACAGCCCCTAGGACTGCTATATGCTTGGTGTTCTCTGAATGAATGAAAGAGTAAGTGAATTAACGAGTGTGTAAATGAGTAAGTGAAACTGCAGGATGCAAGTCAGAAAATCCTAGCTGACCTTATGGCTTTTATGTACCTAATAATTGACAAGCTCTGACTGTACCTCTTCTAGCCTCGGTTTTTCCAGTTATTAAATTGGGACATCTGGGTATCATCTCACTTTGTCCAGGAAAAATTGCATTATTAGCACAATTCTTAGAATCTCTTGGGAAAAAAGAACTATACTAGTATGACAATTTTACCCCACCCATTTCTCTCATTCTCCACTAGGATGATTGAGGATGAGAAAAAAATGTTTAAACTATATCTTTGTATTCTTATTAAATAAGTGTTATAGCGTTAATGCAAAATAAAGAATCAGTGATACCACAAGTGCAAAAAGAATTTATCCTGAACTTGGTATGTCTTGGAAAATAAAAATAGATCTGAGTTCGTATTTCCAGTTTCACTCATTTTTTTCTGTGCATAATCCAGTTTTCCAAGTGTATGCCCTGCACTGTCCCGTAATTTAAGAACTGACTCAAACACAAAATGAATACAGATTTAGACAGACTACCAGGAGCTTAGAAATTGAAAAAAAAAAAACTAAGTTTGTAGATAAATTGGCCTTTCTGTTAACTTTCAAGGAAAGATAGATGGCCCACTAAAATGTCCCTATTCGAGTGTGACGCTTTGATGACATGTTTGAGTTAGCTTTCCTTCCCCCTCACCTGCAGCCCCCAAACAGAACCCTGTCAACCTGTGTAAACAATGCCAATTCATCCCTGAAATGAATCCTCCCGGAAGGGTCCTAATATGAAAGTACGTAGGAAATGACATACTTTTGGGGACCAGATATCCTAGGGGTATTGATATGTGCACTTTTAATTTATAATTAAGGGACACTGTGGGTCTAAGGGGTTAACTAACTTGCCCTTGGCCATACAGCAAGGAAGTGAAAGAGTTTGAGCCCAAACCTTCTGTCTGTTACACTGGCAGGCTTTCCAGCAGTCAGCACTCCCCTTTCATTCACGAATTGGAGGGGAAGGAGAAGGACCTATAAAGATTTGGAGAAAAACTCTAAATTTACTATCAGCATCTAACAGTTTTGACCCGAAATACAAACCGGCCCACGAGAAACATTAGGAAGTGAACAAGACAAAATTGTCACGTCTTTCTATTTTATTCACACAGTTACAGATGGAGAGGCTGATGTCTTAAATACTCATGCGTCATACGTTTATGGGAAGATGGTGGTCAAAGGGTCTGATCACCAAAATGCCTTTCTTTTTCCTTGTTTCACAGCAGACTTCCTTTCCCATCCTCCCTGGTGGCCATGTGACTGAGTTCTTGGCAGTGGGAGTGGAGCAGAAGTGATGTGTGCTACTCCCAGTCTAGTTCATAAGCTTCCATGTGCCCTCCTCCAGACTGCTGTTGCAGACAGAGAGCCCTGAGCAGGCGTGGAAGCTGAACGCTGCAGTGGCACAACTGCTGCCAGCCTGGGTTCCTGAATAACTGAAGAGTCCCCTGTACTCCCTACTCCTCAGAACTGGAACCACTCTGAGCCAACGGAAGCAAGAAATAGCTTCTGCTGTGTTAAGCCATAATCTGTTTGGGTCTCTTTATTACTGCCACCTATCCTAGCCTAACGCAGGTCTAAAGAGTTCCTTCTTTCACAACCAGGTAATGCCCAAGTGCCATGGTCTTGTTCCTAAGTACAGAGTTTATGCACAACTGTAGGCCCCCGACAGATGGTAGGTGGGGAGGGGGTGAGAAGAAGAGGGCAGCGTTTAATGATCTGGGTTTGGGATATGTAGCAGTGATGTATTCGCCACATTCCAGAGTCACTGCTGGTGTGCCTCACCACATGAATTGGGGTTTCAGCCATTAATTTCCTTTTCTGGCCAAGGATGCAGTTGAAGAATACGGTGTCCGTGGCCCCTTCCAGTTCTATTAAGAGTTGAGTTTAAATTCCAGTATCAGAACTAAACATAGCCTGAGAGGAGAGTGGGATTTCATGGGCTGATATTCAGTTGGAAGGCTCTGGGCTGACAGTTCCCTACTTTCACTCACCAGAGCACATGCTGGACTTGCTAGGTATTTTGAACATCATCCTCGTTTTCTTCTCTGTCAAAAGTTAAATTTAGAACTTCCTCAATCTCCCTACTTTAGTCCGATAATGTGAAAGAACAATCAGTAAAACCAGGGTGTTCCAAAATGTGAATCTGAGGAAAACTTGTTCTGAGATGTCAATAGGCATTATAAGAAAAGAAAATGGGTTCTCAGTATGGGAAACACCGGGCTGAACAGATATGACCCGGTTGGATGGGCATGCTCTCCCCACGCTGTCTCCATAAACTGGTGCCGTCTCAGCTCCAGCCCTAGTGGAATTCCACCCCTTCACCATTTCCCACAAGAAATTTCAATTACATGAAGCCATTTTGTGTTTTAATTTTTTGCCAATCTTTGCTGAAAGTTATTAGAGAAAAATAAGGATTAATCCTCCAAACCCATAGCAAGGTACTTAAATATTCTAATGAGACATACCTCTTTTCTAAGGCCTCCTTTTCCCTTCCCTTTCCTTATTCGTATCCAGTTCCTTCTTTATTGTCCAGAAAATTTTTATGTTGCCCCAAATTTTGGTATATTCCATTCAGTGAAACTAAAGTCCTATAGCTAACTTTACAGAGAGCATTTAGACAACATCTGCTAATTTTTAAGCAGGTCCCTCACAGACTCAATGCCATCCCAATCCTTAGTAGATTATTAAAGCAGTCCTTCCAACTACCTGCAGTTTTTTTCAAGTGAGCAGTTCTATAAAAATGCATTTTTTCATCATTTGATGCAAAATTTCTTTACTACAGGACTTCTCGGAGCCTTTAAAAAGCTGATTTCTAATATAAATCCTTAGTGGATATATGGTACGCAGTGCTTCCAAAGTGTAGTTGACCTTGGAGAATACATTTAGCGTTAAGTTGAGCATCTTCGCTTTGAGTCGGGACCGGAAAAGAGGTATTCCCGTCTGTAGACCTGCATCCCCATCTTTGCCGAAGATCGTGCAATCTTTTGGTTTTCCACCGCGGCGTCCTTGCTCAGATTTCCCTGGCTCTCGTTCTCTGGACAGTCTTGTGGAGCAAGAGAAAGTTAGTCAGGTCAACCAATAGAACTCGGTGCGCATTTGCTTCATCTCATCTCAGCTCTGCTTTCGGCTGCTCATCGATACTTGTATCCACCCCTGGTTGGTAGGACTTCTTTATTTTTCTTTTGAATCCCAAATTGGGCCCACAGCCGGACAAGTATCGGTGTCCTTATGAATGCACTTACGGAGGGCAATACGAGAGAATGTTGAAATGAAGGCTGTGCCAGAAAATCTGGACCGCGCGGTTGCCGTGGTTATAGATCCCCATGAAAGCCATGCTTCACCGTTCCAAATCTCCTCTGCCCCCTGTAGCTTTCCTCCTCTCCTCATTGTCGGAAGCTGAATTTCATACACTTTCATTGGGATTAGGTCAAACTTTAGTCCCTCAATTTTCTTCCTTCCACATCACAATATACCAGTGTCTTCCGTCCATATACTTCTTTCCCCAGTTTCAGGAAGAGCAGCACCCTTTCCCTTTTCCAGGGCTGAACTTCTCACCTGGGACCCTGGGACCCTTTCCTCTAGGACCTAGGGGCTGTTCTTCATTTACCGGCACCCCCTCTGCCTTTGCACCACCAGCCTCTCGTCTTCTGCTTACAACCATTGTCTCAATTAGCTCAGGCTGTAAAAAAATACCACAGACTCCAGGACAAACAACGGATATTTATTTCTCACAGTCTGGATACTGGGAAGTCCAAGATCAAGGGGTCAACAGATTTGATGTCTAGTGAGAGCCTTCTCCCTGGCTTGCAGGTAGCCATCTTCTTGCTGTGTTCTCAGGTGGTGAAAGAGAGAGAGCGATCTCTCTTGCGTCTCTTCTTATGAGGACACTAATCCCATGAGGGTCGTCCTCATGGCCTAATCATCTCCAGAAGGCCCCATCTCCAAACACCATCACATTGCGGGTTAGGTCTTCAGCACATAAATTGGGGAGTACAAAATCCAAGTCCACAGCAATCACGGTAAATCAGCTTTCTTAAAAGCAAACTTCGGACACCAAACTTTTCCATGGAATAGTCTACACAGGCTTCCTCCTCTTTTTCGTCTCCCAGCCACTTCTTGGTCCATTGCGATCTGTGCTGGCCCCTCCTCCTGTGTATCGTCCTTGCAGTCACCAGAGCCTTCTGAATGCCAGATCCAGTTATTTCCATTAATGACAACTATTAATTGGATTGATTGGGCAGGTCAGTGTGTTATGGGTTTATATGCACCATCTCATTCAATCTTCACAAGCCTCTAAAGACAAGCCGGAGTTTACAGTGAAAGATATTAGCTCAGAAGTCACACAAAGAGCTCTGGGAGGAGGGAAGAAGAACTAGCTGCTATTATTATTATTATACAGAATTGGCTTAAATTGCAGTTCTTCCACTTAGTGTTAGCTCCCTGACATCGGATAACTCCATGCCTCAGTTTCCTCATTTGTAAAATCGGGATAAGATAAGAATAACCATTTTATAAGGATGCTTTGAGTAGCAAAAGCAGCTTCATATGCGAAACACCACACAGGGTATGGCACATAGTAAGTGCTCAGAAAATATTGATTTCCCAACCCACTTCATTTGTAATATCCCTCCTCCGTCTATGATTAAACAACATCATCAACCCACTATTTAAAAGGTAACCCTGGCTGGTGTGGCTCAGTGTATTGAGTGCCAGCCTGCAAACCAAAAGATTGCTGGTTCAGTTCCCAGTCAGAGCACATGCCTGGGTTGCAGGCCAGGTCCCCAGTTGGAGACATGTGAGAGGCAACGGACTGATGTTTTTCTCACACACCCATGTTTCTCTCCCTCTCCCCCTCCCTTCCCCTCTCTCTAAAAATAAATAAATAAAAATCTTTTTAAAAATCTAAAAAAGACACACGTTTTTAACTCCAGTCAGAGTGGGACATGAATTGCATGTAATCAAGTTGTGGCTAACCAGGTTTGTGTTTTTCAGCCTGGCCTCCCCTGAAAGCATTGTTCAATTTCTTACAATCTTCAAATACTTGAGCTCTTTCAAAACTCAGTATTTTGATTTATTCTCACCTGTTTCTGACTTCATTTCCCTCTTCAGGCATAAATTAGAAACAATTTCTTTTAAGCTTCATGTATTCCTAAGAAGGGAGTGTCTTTCCCCTGGCTGGCTCATGGTGTATCAGTTTCAATCACAGACAGGGGCATATATCCCGGGAAAACATGTGTCCCCAGACGTTGACCATACAATTTTCCTGAGGAAGCCAAGCCTTTCTGTTACTCCAAATATTCTTAGTCTCCCTCACTATGAGGTTTTTTTGACTTTGATGACTTGTCTTCCTTTAACAGATTGTCTGAGAGTCCCCAAGTTCCGCTCCCAGGCCAGGCCCTTGAGCCCCACCTCTGGTGAAATGTCCCTGATTACTCCTGCCTTGTGCTCAGATCCACTGGAGGTCCGAATCTGGCCCACCAAGGAGTCTTGTTTGTGATGCACAATATTCTAGTCTATGGCCATACTGCCCTGAACGTGTCCGACCTCATCTGTAATGCACAAGATTCAAAATTTGATTTAGTTGCCGGTATTTTAAATGTACAGGTTTCATGTGAAATGACAGGCCTTGCAGTACTGAGTCCCTGTATATTAAAATCAACAATCAGCCGAAGCCAGGTACCTGCTCTGCACAGGCAAGTTCTCTCCCTGTTATTTTCCCAGCACCGAGGAGCAGGGTCTCACACAATGATGCCATTGTCCTTCATAGGCTTTTGAATCTACAAGCCCTGTTCCAGCCTCTATTAGGTTAGAGATTTGCAAGCCATGTGGCATTTGCAGCCCCAGCCCAAAAGGAGCTTCCTGCTCTTGCTAACACTGCCCTCGGTGGCCCCTTCCAGAGCTCTCTGTAGGCCCTCTCACCCTCTGCAAGTCCCCGCCCACCCTCATTGTTCCTAGCCCCCACAGAGCCATGCCGTTCGCATTGGTCCTGACCATCTCTGAGGTCCAGAGATGTGGTTCCTCCTTAAGTTGCCCTCACCATGAGGCGGACCAAGGCGTTTCGAAGACACATTGCCTCCAGAAACTCTTGTGAAGGGAATTAGGTGTCCAGAATAGGATTTCAACTTATTTTATATTTATTCAACGCTATGAATGCGGAAGCAACTGGCATCAATGAGCACCAAGGCTTGGGGGGGCTCTAGCAATGAAGCCCAGGAAGGCCCTCCCAAAACAAATTCTACGCCTGCTCTTTTCCAAGCTGTTTGCCATGCTGTGAGGTTAGGAAGTGCAGAGAGAGCAGACAGAAGGAGATGGAGAATTCTAGAACGTTAGAAGAGGCTTCAAACTTCATCTAATCCAACTTCCCAGATTTACTTGTGAAAAAGTTTACCAGACCCTGTAAGGGGTGTTTTTCCTCCACGTGAACAATGGAGTTGTACCCTTGTGAGTTTGGTGATCAGCCGGGGGATGAGTGCTTTAGGCCATTGCGGTGCCGTAGCTGGCTGAGCCCGGCTCGGGAGGTGCTGCTGGGCGCGTTCGTGCATAATGTTCTGTCCTGAGGGGGCCGGGGGTTGGCTAGGAAGGCGGGGTATAACGGGTGTGTCAGTGGGTGTGCAGGGATTTAAGCTTCGTAAGAGTTTAAGTAGAAAGGCTTTATTTCTCAAGTAAAGGCTTCATTTCCCATTTACAAGAGTAATAAAGGGACTGTCTGAATGAAATGCATTCATTCAGTTGGGCATCCGTTATAAGTAGCCTCCTTTGGCTTGAGAGAAATCTCTCATCATGAAGGCTCCCCCACCTAATGCTACCATCCAAAGAAAACAAAAACTGGGAGCGGCCTTTTTGGTTTTCACTGCATAGGGAGTGTGTGTTTCAGGTTCATAAGTTGTATGCAAATAGGATTCATGGGCCTGCCATGAGTGACACTTTTCCTGTTATGCTACCTTCTGGAAGTTTTGGAGTCTTGATCTCATTACACTGTGGATACTTGAAACCATCTATGTGAAAACTTCCATTGTGTGGTCTCAGAAATTGTTGGCAGGCAAAACTGCCACTAGAATAGCAGTTTGCATGTTCTTCTTCCACTCTCCTGACCCTAGCTTTGAAGAGCCCGGGGGGGATGGCTGTGGGCTCCATAGGTGGATGCTATCGCCCTCTCATCCCCCTGATTTTGGACTCAGGTTGGCCAGCCCACTACTCAGTAGTAGCACATTTCTCAAAAGACTCACTGGAGCAGGTTTGGGAATGTCTCCTTCTTTCTTGGAATGTCCTTTTGTCCTTCGTAAAGACTTCAGTCTCTCCCACCAGTCTTCCCTCTCCTGGCAACCCCTTCTCTGACTTAGCTCCGCACACCCTCGAGGCAGAGCTGGGTGCTCTCCCTTCAGTTTTCCCAAACATTCTTTATGACAGGTGCTTAGTGGCTGTCCCTGTGCCAGGGGCTTGGGCCCTGTCAGCAGGCCTTGGCCCTTGCCCTCTGTGATTCATGGTCTAGAAGAGACAGGCTTGTAAAAATGTCTCTGTGAATGGTGAGACAGGGCAATCCTGGAAGAGTATTGAGGAAAGCCACAGGGCCCATACGCCGCAGTGAGTTCGGAGACGTGGGGCTGAGGCGGGATCAGGGATGTTTGCCAGAGGTAACGCAGAAGCTGAGTCGTGAAGAACAGATAGGAGTTCCGCAGGCAGACAAGAGGGAAGTGTATTCCAAACATAAGGAACACATCATTCTGTCAGTGCATAATTACTGGGCACCTCCTGTGCACCAGGAACGGTTCTAGACTTGCTTTCATTGGAGCTTACATTCTAATGGGAAAGGACAATAACGATTTTTTAAAAAATAATATGGCATAGCACGTGCAAATATCCTGATGCATAAAATACTGCGATGTGTTTGGAAAACTGCTCGGATTGTGGCTGGAGTGTCCTACACAGGGAAGGTGGGAAAAGAGCGGGAAAGTCTTTTCTTACTTCTCACTGCATGTACAGCTGTTGCAGCTGACAATTTATAATCGCTTGTCCTTCTGAAACCTAAGGCTTAGGAAACCGGGACGATTACAGCAGCTTTCTAACTTTGGAAACCTCCCTTGCCCGTTTTACTTAAACCTCGCTCCGCGGTTCCAGTCTCGAATTCGGAGAGCAGTGGATCACCTTGCCTGAACTCTCCTACAGCACCATTCCTTCCGATGACTTCGAGACTCAGCCCCGCAGGAAGAAGACAGGTGCGCCAGGGAATCTGTGTGAGTCTGGCTACCCTGTTTTACATTTTGCCCCGTATTTTCTCTTTTGTCAGGCATGTGAGTGTCTGGGATTTAGCGTATCAGCTTTTAAGACGCCCACGTTTCCCATGTTCTCAGAGTGCGTGCTCGCCCTGACTTCTGCTCCATCTCGGTTATCAGGAACAACTGGAAGATTTAAAACAGTGAAATAACAGGATCAGATTGGAAGAACACAGCCCCGGTGGTAAAGCAGAGGAAGGACTAGAGGCTGGGGGCTGGGCATGGTTGTTGGGATGGAGCAGGGAGGCGCCTGGGAGGACATTGAGAAATAATACCTACCCACCTAAAGTCAGTGGCAGCAGAGCTGGCAGGAATGTGATAAATTTCAGTGCTCTTGGGAGGTCAAATCAGCAAAATCTGTGAGTATTGGATACAAGGACTAAGAAAAGGGAAGCGTCTAAGGTAATTTCTAAGTTCGTGTTCAGGAGAATGAGTAGGGTAGTAATGCCATTAATTGAACCAGGAAATTAAGGGGGAGGTCACTTTCGAAGCTCCCGTTAGGTATCCCCTAAGAATACCTAGGGAGTCAAAGGAACTAATGTTTCTGAACACTTCCGCATGTCCAGCACCAGGCTGGGTGCCTTAAATATGTGTTTTCATTTAAAAACCTGAAAAGCAAATATCCCTCAGCTTAGTTTACACATAAGAAATTAGAGATTGATGGATTTGAGTTATTTGCCCAAGTTCACCAGCTAGAAAGGCAAGGATGAGAAGCTCTAACCCAACCGTGTGGGATTCCCCGATTCTGGAGTTAATCAAGTCTACCCAGGAGTCATCAGTACACAGATGACAGCCATAATTTAGGGAGATTTTCTGTCTATCTGCTTTTTGCCATTTAGATAATAAGCTCCTTAAAGCCAAGAATCAGGTTATATTCTCTTTTGCATACTTGAGCAGCAGAAGATACTAAATTAATGATCTTAAAAAAAACAAACCAAAAAACCAAAAAACCAAGAACAACAAAAAACCTTGAAAAGCTGTGGAAGTGTGTCTTTCCTATTTGGTTCTAGCTTTTTTTCCCACCATCATCCTTCAGCTGATATACCTTCCTCTTTGTCTGCCCCTCTTGTTCTAAGGGCATTACGGAGTTAAGGGATCCATGCTAGTCGTCACTGGGCTCCTGCAACATGCACTGCTTACCAGCTTCGTCACTGTCTTAATGGTCTGTATTAGTTTCCTGGGGCTGCTGTAACAAATGACCATCAATTTGACTTAAAACAACAAGAACTTATTTTCCCACTGTTCTGGAGGCCAGTAACCTGAAACCTCGGCATCTATTCCATGCCTGTCTCTTAGCTTCTGGTGATTTCTGGCAAAATCCTCAGTGTCCCTTAGCTTATAGGTACGTCACTCCAATCTCTAACTTTGTCTTCCCAAGGCTCTCCCTTTGCATCTCTGTGTCTCAGATCTCCCTGTCTTCGTCTGAGAGGGACAGTGATCATTGTATTTCAGGCCCAGTCTAAACCCAGGATGATCGCATCTCTAGATTTTTTTTTATTATACATGCAAAAGCCCTTACTTCAAATAAGGTCACATTCTGAAGTCTTGGGTGGACATGATTTTTGGGATCTACATTTCAACCCAGTAAGGTATATGACAGCTTTATGAATTAGGAAGATTTCTTGTTTTTGTTTTGGGTTTTTTTTCTGTTTTGCAGGTGAGAAACTGAGGCACAGGAAAGACGAATAGACTGCCCGAGGTCCCTGCAAAGGATAGCAGAGCTAGGACGCAAACCCATGCAGCCAGTCTCCTGGGGCCATGCTCTAACCACGTTGTACTTCTACCTCCACATGCAGATCTCCTGGATTTGGCTAGAGCTTCCCTATCTACTTCTCTCTCCTGGCAGAAGTGCAATTAAAGGGTGACCTTTAAGAGATGAAATCTTCCTTTTGTTGTCAAAGAGAGCTCAGGGGAGTGTGTCCTCCCAAATGGAAGGACAAGAGTATGTAGCAGGTGCCGGTAAGAGGGAAGTTAAAGTCCACCAGGTAGACAGCCATCAGTGGGGGCCCCCGAATCATGGCAGCCCCATCTAGAACACTCTGGCAGCCACCGATGACCTGTGCTCAGCCTGCAGGCTGCGGGGTTCCATTTGCTGAGAGGTGAGCTTGGCTCCTCACAGATAAAAAGTGGGAGGCTGTTCTTCTCTTACACTCAAGAAAACGACTGGATCTCACAAATAACTCCTCTTCCAGTGCCTAAAATCTCCCTCCTGTGATGCCACCGAGCACCCACCGTGTGAAGAGATCCTGTGTAGAATGTCGCATAACCGAGCTCGCGGCTCACACGCGCTCCTGACTCCTTTCACGAGCCCCTGCTGCCAGAAGGCTGAACCACCCGCGAGGACTGCATCTTGTGCACTGGGGCTGTGACGCTGAACCAAAGCAAAGGGCCCTTCCTGCTGCCCTCTCCTCGCTTATTTCCCATTCTCAGCAGCTGGAAGCGGAAAGCAATTCCTCTCACCATCTGAGTCTCATCATTTTATTAAATCTCTACATGCCCTGAGTCTGAGCTCAGCAATACTTTTTTAAAAGCTACTTGGAGTTTAGTAGGTAATGCTATGACTATGCTGTGCAGAGGAAATTTGAAATTTTCTTCCCACTTAACTTGGCTTATTCATATCATCCTCTCCCTGGCTTGTTGGATTATTCCTCGCCTCAGCCCCGATTTTACAATTTTAGGTTTAAGACCATTCTGAGGATGGCAGGTATGATTATTTAGGTATAAAAAACCCTTTTAAAATCATGTATGACAATAGTGTTCATAGAATGTTATTTACTGAGTAAGTGAGGGAGGTATCAATATATGTACTGCCTCATATTTTCAAAAAAATGGTAGAATAAACAAGCAAGTCAAAAACAAATGAAAATGGTACTTCAAGGGGGTGACAAGGAATAAAATGGGGATTGAAATGGAAATTAGATTTCTCCAAATGAGCTTAATCATATAGTTTGGACTTTGGAACAATGTAAATGTTTTACACAGGGCAATAATTTAAATGAATTTCTCATAAATTTAAAGCAATCTAAAACAAATGAACTTAACTCGATGTCAGGTTGGTGGCTAACCACACACAGTGGAGAATTACAAGTAGGGTGATCAGCCTTCCCGGTGTGACCATGACTGTCCATATTTTTAGCATAGATCTGGGGAAATCCCTTAGTCTAATGCAAACCAAGCCAGTTGGTCACCCTAAAAACTGATTATGAAATCCACTATGATAGCCCTGGCCAGTGTGATTCAGTTGGTTGGAGCATCATCCCATAACCAAAAGGTTGTGGGTTCAGTTCCCAGTCAGAGCATGTACCTAGGCTGCAGGTTTGATCCCTGGTCCAGGCATGAATGATCCCGGGCCTGGGGCATGTATGGGAGGTGACCAGTGATGTTTCTCTCTCACATCATTGTTTACCTCTCTCCCTTCCTCTTTCTTTAAAAAGTAATGAAAAAATGTCCTCAGGCAAGAATGAAAAAAATCCACTATTCTAACCATACATCCCCAGTGAGATCTATTCTAAGGACAAATAAGAACCACAAAGAAATATTTAACTGCATTCAGTAAACTTAGCGTTACTAAGACTTAGTGTTTTACTGAAGTATTGTTATTCTGAAACCATTATAATATATATATTGTAAATTATACATAAGTATAGTATAGTGTAGTACGTGATAAATAAATATGCTAAAATTGTTAGGAACCAAGGCTTTCAGTATATGGAGAAAAGGATAAAATCAAAGAAGTTATGTAAACCTTATAAATACCAGCATGAACTCATGATTTGAAGCATATGCCCTGGAATAATGACAACCCAGTTTCAAAAAACACCTCTAGCTTTTAGATTGCAGCCTCTTTCTTTTCCTTTCTTTTTTTTTTTAATAGATTCTAGAGAGAGGGGAAAGGAGGGAGAAAGAGAGGGAGGGGAACACTGATGCGAGAGAGACACATCGATCAGTGTTCTCCTTCGCGTACCCTGGCCAGGACTCAAACCGGGGACCTTTTGGTTGTGGGATGACGCCTAATCAACTGAGCCACACCAGCCAGGGTGGACTGAAGCCTCTTAGTACTAAATACTGCTCTCTACTAAAAGATGTCAACAATCCTTAGAGAAATGGCTGATTTCATATATAGGCAAGAAATGTCCAAGATGAAGCTGTAATATCTTCTTATGCCCAAAACAAGGAAGTAATCACCAACTAATAAAATCCTGACAAAAAGGCACTTGATTAATCTTGAGAGGGCTTACACTGGTCTGAGATGGGCAATTTGAGCATCTGAAGGAATAATGACTGCAATGGATTGAAAACATTAAATGTATAAAAATTATGAGCTCATCTAAAACAAACGAGCAATCTAAACAAATTTCTTTGGTCACTCCCTACAGCAATAAATCAGTACCTTGAAAATAAAGGATCAAGCATTTTTTTTTCCAGCTTTTCCTGTATAAACTTTATTTCAGGACAGTCAAATAGTTGATGAGCGAAAAGTCTTCTATACGTAAGAATTACAGATAACAAATTCAGAAAGAATAATTGATTTAGAAAATCAGCACTTTTTGAATCTTTAATGAAATAAAAGATCCAGGCAATGATGGTCAATGGATGCCAACTTTTTAAGTAAAAAGTTAATGGTCAAGAGAATGAGAAGACAAGTCACAGACTGGGAAAAAAATCTTTGCAAAAGATAAAGAACTATAAGCCAAAATATACAAAGAACTCTGAAAACTCAACAATAAGAAAATGAACAACCTGATTAAAAACTAGCTTAAGACCGAAACAGACAAGACATGCAGAGAAGATATACAGATGGTAAGTAAACATATGAAAAGATGCTCAAAGTCATGTGTTATTAGGGAGTTGGAAAGTAAAATAATGAGATACCGCTACACACACGCACAACTATTAGAATGGCCAAAACTCAGAACACTGACAATATCTACTGCTAGAGATGATGAGGAGAAATACAAACACTCATTTGCTATGTTGGAAGTGCAAAATGGTACAGTCCTTTTGGAGACAATTTGGCAGTATCTTTTAAAACTAAATGTACTCTCACCACATGATCTAACAATTGTTGATCTGAAAACTTATGTCGACACAAAAACCTGCACAGGAATGTTTGCTGCAGCTTTATGAATAATTGCTAAAACTTGCAAGCAACCAAGGTGTCCTTCAGGAGGTGAATGGATAAACTGTGATACATTCAGACAACGGAATATTATTCAATGCTAAAAAGAAATGAGCTATCAAGTCATGAAAAGACATGGAGAAAATTTAAATGCATGTTACTAAGTGAAAGAAGCCAATCTGAAAAGGCTATGTACTGTGTGATTCCACCTATATAACATTCTGGGGAAGGAAAACCTATGGAGGTGGTAAAAGAATCAGTGGTTGCCAGGGGTTAGGATCATAATTGTGGGAGAGGGATGAAAACGTAGAACATAGAGGATTTTTAAGGCAGTGAAACTACTCTATGATACCATCATGGTAGATACGTGTCTTTATACACTTGCCCAAATCCATAGAATGTACAACACCAAGAGCAAGCCATAATGTAAAATAAGGACTTCACATGATTATGATGCATCAAGTAGGTTCATTGTTTGTGACAAATGCACCACTCTGGTGAAGGATATTAGTAACGGGGGAGGGTGTGTGTATGTGGAGGCAGGAGCTCA
Organism: Mormoops blainvillei; assembly: GCA_004026545.1. Classification (NCBI taxonomy): domain Eukaryota; kingdom Metazoa; phylum Chordata; class Mammalia; order Chiroptera; family Mormoopidae; genus Mormoops; species Mormoops blainvillei. The sequence goes on along the minus strand of PVJD01005826.1, from coordinate 90,149 downwards.
ATGGGAGCTCTGCTCAATTTTGCTGTAAACCTAAACAATAAAGTCTACTTTTAAAAAATGTTGATGGGGAACTTTTCACTGGATGGATTAGGCTAATATCACCTGCACCCACAGATCAATCTTTAAAAAATTGAAACAATCAAATATACAGAAAAGTCTCAAGTACAGGATAAAAACTTTTTGTTCCTTAGAAGTAACTTGTCCTCGTGATGCCTCATTACCCTGAAATACTCTAGTGTGTACTTCCTACAAACAAAGACATAGTCCTGCTGAACTGCAACACAACCATCTAAACCAGGAAATTGACATTCATATGTTACTGTCAAGAACTGGGAAGTGTCTGAGTTTTTATGCTACTCATAAGCCAACAAGTTAGCCTATCACGGTTTCATGGATACTGGCAGAAGTCATGAGATTCCTGGGTCAGAGACAAAGAGCTTTATTACTCATTGCACAGCAGGTGGTATAAACGATATATTTATGTCAGTTTCACTTGCCTCCAGGTTCCACGGGGACTATGTGGACAGGTCCAGATTATTGCAAGCATGTGCAGTGCGTTGCTAAAGGAATTCAAATATTTCATAATGTGCAGTAAGCATACCTGCCATTTGCTTCGGAGGAAGACACTATCTCTGTCTTCCTAGGTTGTTTGCTGTTAAACATTGAAAAGTTAGTTTGGAGCACAAGGCAGTGAGTGCCTCTGCTTGCAAAATGTACAGAAATGTGAGAGACCCAGGGGTAATCGTCTCCCAGTTCTGATTCGTTTTCTTAATTCAGGCCCTCCTGAAGGAAGCCATGTCCAATGAAAGCCATGAAGCTTAGGTAGCAGGCACGTGGGAGTTGGAGGTACAGGAAGGGTGTGTTCCTTGCAGAGGGAGCAGCACAGGTTAAGAAAAGCCCAGCAGCCTTGCAGGACCTAAGAAATACTAAGAGCAAAGTACAGCTGGAGCATAGGGAATAGGAGAGTGACGGAAAGGAGGGGGCTTCAGCTGTGCTCGGAGCGGCAGGCTGATTTTGAGGGGCCTTGTAAACCCTGAGATGCTTTTGGAACTTGATCCTGAGTCCTTGAAATGATTTAAGCTGGGAGTGGCATGATCAAATGTGTGCTTTTAAAAAGGCCACTCGGGCTGCAGCTGCAAGCGGACTGGATTCATCCCAAGGTTAATTTTTTTCCACTTGGTTTCCTGCAATCGGGTTCAGGGAGATGGGGATATATTGAAATTCTGCCACTTGGTAGTGGGGCTGTCCTTGAAGATGAACGGATCTGGGGCCAATCTCACTGCCCTTCCCCCATCATTTTAATCCAGGCACCCACAATTCTGATGAATGTCAAAGGCAAATGTGAAGAGGGAAGAGGAAGTGATTAGTCCCTTATACTCTAGGTCAATTCACGGAAGATCAGATCTCCAAGCAATGAGCCAGCTTTTCAGATAAATTTGCCTTGTTCATCAATGAACCTGTTCCTTTTCGTAATTATTCATTAGTTTTTGATAGAATTATTTTTAGTAGATGTAAAAGATTTTCATGAAATATTAGCTGATGAGTTTGAAGTTTTACTTTAGTTTAGGTTTAGCTTAGTTTTAGTTTAGTCTAGCTGTATCTCTGTGACCAAAGTTCAGTATATTCCAGACTTTTCTGTATTTTGTGTCAATGACTTTGGAGAATGAGAATTTCTTTGGTATTTCAAATTAGAGTGCAGGTAATTTGGATGACAAGAATTTTTATGACTGTTAGAACAGGTTTCTCTACTCTAATACATCTTATTCCAGTTCATTGCCTTTTGTATATCTCTTAATTCACAGATTTGTAAATCAGCTTATTCAATATATTTTGCCCATATTTCAAGCACTGGAAAAGGAATTAGTGTCTGAAATGGGAGTCACACACAAAATTGAAATTCAGTTGATCTGTATTGACATTTGTTGCAAAATACCTGGGGTGAACCAGCTGTGACACACCTGTAACTAAATCTAAACTACAACTTTAATAGCAAGCAGTCAATCCTTAAAGGTATTTGAAACCATTTCATACAACATGATTTGCTATTAAATTAAAAAATAATTATATTTATTTTGGTCCCTACAGTATAGTCAATTGAGTTCATCATTCTCCTTACCTCATAAAACATTGTCATCAGTGACCCATACAAGGTCGCTCTCATGTTTTATTTTATTTTATTTTATTTTATATAGTCCGTCTTCATCTCCAGTACCACACTCATTCCCTGACTCCATGGGGACTCAGTCTAATGTGTTTGCTCTTCGTCCTTAAACTCATATACGCTCAGCAGTGTTTTGCATATTTGTTTTTAACTCACATACACATAATCTTCTCTTTCTTACTCTATGTTTTAAAGATCTATCCAGGCTGATGTTTGTACATTTAGTTCATTGCATCCAGCTGCTGCTCAGTATTCCATAGGATGCATCCAGCTCGTTTTACTAACCAGGCCCCGGTGATGGTGCTCCAGGGGGTCTCCAGCTCTCCTCTACCATAAAAAATTTTCTGATGCGCATCCTATACATGTGACCTTACAGAGGATGAGGTCACTTTCCTGGGGTACACACCCTGGAGGCAGCTTACTGCCTCATATAGCACATGCACATGCAATGTCACCAAGTACTGCCGGCTTGCTTTCCTGCATGGCTAACTAGTTCCCACAACCACCAGAAGTGAGCTGGGACGAAGGTGAGGGGAGTGAGGCAAAATTTAAGGGAATGCCAAAAAACTCAGTAATTAAGGTAATATTTTCATGCAGTAGTTTTAAAAATCAAAATTAATGCCAAAAACACCCCACCCTACAATGAACAAATTTTTAAAAATTTAAAAATAAAGACAATAGCCAACCCTACACTGGCATGATTCTCAGATCGCCCTCCAGAACTCCAGCTGCTGGGAACAGAGCTGGAGTAAGGTCCTAAACCCTCCTCAGGGATGTGCTCAGCTGGCAAAAGCTATGTGACCGATCATCCAATTGAGGGAATATGAATGACTGACCCTCCTATCTCCAACCTGGGTCAATTCTGAGGGGCGACCCCAGCGTCAGTGTCCCTGCGGGGCTGGCTGAGGCTTTCTTTGGGACAGCAATGCAGCTCACGTCTCCTGTTTCCTCCCCACCCGCTTCCACAGACGATGCTGGTCTCCCCAGCACTTCGAAATAAATGCCTTGCATGTTAACCTTAAACTGAGAGGCTGTTGTCCAGAGATTCCAAGTGCGTCACTTGCTAATATTTGGTATTATCTTCCTGTATAATATTTGCCATCCTGCTTGTATTTAAAGTAGAATTTCAGTATTTTTAAAATTTTCATTGTTTTGATTATTAGTGAATTTGAACATCTCTTTATACGACTTTTAGTCAATTTGGGCTTCGCTTTCTGTGAATCGCCTATCCATATCCTTTACCCATTTTACCATTGACACTATAAATTTTATAATATAGAATTGTTGATGAATTGATAACTTAGAGAGCTGGCCATTCAGCAGTTTCATTATAGCAATTTGGCCTTCAGCAAATTAGCTTTCAGTGGATTCCATAAAAACTTCCTGGTTTATTGAAAAATTTGGTGAATTAAAATTTGTTGACTTGACACTAAGTAGATTGGTTGTTGGTGAATTGGCCTGCGTCCACAAAGGACTTCTGCACGCCTGACTCTCCATACCAGCCTTCCTTGGGAAGTTCCCACAGGGCCTGCAGGCCTCCCCTGTGATGGGGAGAATGCACAGGGAAGATCCCTGCCTCTTACCATCGAAACCCCATACTGTCCCTCTATGCTGCTGCTTCTCCCCCTTTCTACTTGTATCTGACTGCTGTGCTCCTCTGCTCCATAGCATTCAGTGGCTTCTCTCCCCTTCATTATAGCACAAGATGCCCTTTGTCACGTGACCTTGTCCATCTACTTTCACTCCCTCCCTTTCCAGCAATATACTCAATATTACCAACATTTATTTATTTATTTTTAAGATTTTATTTATTTATTTTTAGAGAGAGAGGAAGGGAGGGAGAAAGAGAGGGAGAGAAACATCAATATGTGGTTGCCTCTCAAGCATTCCCCAATGGGGACTTGGCCCGCAACTCAGGCATGTGCCCTGACTGGTAATTGAACCAGTGACCCTTTGCTTCGCAGGCCGGCACTCAATCCACTGAGCCACACCAGCCAGGGCATCAACATTACGTACATTTAACCATGTCTACTCTTCATCAGAACCAACATTTTTCTCATCACAGAAAAAACACTTGAAAGTTCTGACTAGAATTTTCATTGCTACTTATTGCCTCACATTCTCTCCTCAACCTACACTTCCTGGATTCCATTCAGAGTGCCTATTGAGACTCTTTTGGTGAAATGCCCAATGGCCTCCATGCAATAGCATTCAATAGTTAGTGTTCTTAGCTGACCTAACAATTCAGCAATACACTTTCAACATAACTGCTTGCTCCTGTTGAAATAGTCTCAGCTCTTGGCCTCTGTGACACCATGCTCTCCCAGTTTTTCCTTCAAATTCCTGATTCTTCCCAGTTTTGTAGATGTCTCCTTCTCTGTGCAATATCTAAATATAAGAATTCTCCAGGGCTTGAAGCTCAGCCCCTTCTCTTTATCTATTAAGACCAGGGTACTCCATTAGATCTCTTAGGGAGAGATCTTAGGAGACCTTATGGAATACCATAGTTGTAATACTGTCTCTACGCATTATTCACTTTCTCCTCAAGCCAAGCTCATTCTCACATCTGAGCTTGTATGTTAGCTGTTTCCTCAGCCTGAAACACACTCCGCTCCCTCTGCACATCCCCATGTTTGCATATCAGGCTCCTTTGTGTCATTTGGTTATGATTTTAAAGAACTTCTCTGACTATCCAATTTAAAGTACTTATGCAGTCACTCCTTAACACAATGCACCATTTTAACCCTCTGCACAGTATTTCTGATTTTCTGGTTTTTTCCATTAGTTATTTCTTTTCTGGGGTCTACCCCAGAGAGAATATAAATCCCCATGTCAGTACAGACTTTATCACTCTTGTTAGGTGCCCAATCAATCAATCTACTTTAAAACATTTTGCCATATATAGTTTGATGTGATGGACACTCCACTTAAGCTATATACAGCTATAGCTCAGGTTTCTGGCATTTTCGCCAGAAAAGCTTAGTCCTGGGACGACCAACGAGCATTCTAATTTGGAATTCCATAGTCTATACCCTAGAACAGCTCTGTTCAATAGAAATATAATGTAAGCCACATACTTAATATTAATTTTACTAATAGCTACCTTTAAAAAGCTGATAAAACAAGTGAAATAAATTTTTGTAATATCTTTTACTTAACCCAATAAATACAAAATATTATTTTAACATATAACTAATATACAATTATTGAAATATTTTGCTTTTTGGGGGGTTTTTCTTTATTTTGTTTTGTACTGTCTCCCAATTCTGGTGTGTATCTTACAGAACATCACAGCCCTAGCTGAAGGGCTCCATAGCCCCATGTCCCTAATGGCTGCCATACTGAAAAGTACAATTCTAGAGAGCTTACCACAAGTGCTCCTCATAGATAGATCTTGATTAATACTTGAAATTGTGCAAATCAGCATAGTGAATGTCCAACATTTTTTTATTGATGAAATTGATGGCTTCTTAATTAGCAAGATGAATATTTAAAGTGAACTTTCGGGGGTGAAATTAGAGGTATTAAAGAAATGTGGAGTGGTTAAAATATTCCAGAGATACTTTTCAGTCTTGCATGCATAGGGTATAAGGATTAGGAGGCCTGTAGTTTGCATTTGTAGGGATGGCAGATGAGGCTGAATTCCTAAATGACCCCAGGTCCATTCGTTGGCTTAGGAGAATTTGTGGTAGTCTGATGCCAACTCAAAGGCTGACAGAACCCTGCCTCTGGAATATGGTTCTACTTGTACTGAAACTCTTGATGGTCCAAGCACACAATGTGCCTAAAAAGGCTCAGAGCTGCCACTGCATTTAACTGATAGACAGGAACTGCTTTGTGCTTCCTTATTAATGATTTTTTTTATTGAGGTATAATTGACATATAATATTATATTAGTTTCAGGTGTACAACGTAATGATTCAATGTTTGTATATAATGTAAAATGATCACCACAATAAATCTAATTAACATCCATCACCACACATAGTCACAATTTTTTTCTTGTGATGAGGACTTCTAAGATATACCCTCTTAGCAACTTTCAAAAATGCGATAGAGTATTATGAACTATAGACACCATGTTGTACGTGATATCCCCATGACCTATTTATTCATTTATTATATTTTTTAACACTTTATTTATTTTAGTGAGGGGGAAGGAAGGGAGAAAGAGAGGGAGAGAAATATCAGTGTGTGAGAGAAACATTGATGGGTTGCCTCCTGCACACACCCCAATTGAGGACTGGCCCACAACCCAGGCATGTGCCCTGATCAGGAATCGATCCGGCAATCTCTCAGTTTGCAGGCCAGCACTCAATCCACTGAGCCACAGCAGCCAGGGCTGATCAATTTATTTTATAACTGAGAGTTTGTATCTTCTGACTCCCTTCGCCCATTTCACCCAACCCCAAACCCAACCTCTGGCAAACCACCAATTTTTTTTTAAGGTTCCACATATAAGTAAGAGATATTTCTTTAATAAATGCTGTATATTTGGTAGATTTTTTTTCCTGAGGCTTGCTTTCATGGTAGCAGTAAAACTGTGGGAGTACCTAACTCTTGCTTGTCTCAAGCTTCTTCAGTAGCAATTATTTAGTAAATTGCATTTAAGAGTTGTATATGACCCAATGGGCTTTGGTCAGTTCACAGCACCCCCTAATCCTCAAGCCAAATTTCTTCATAACCATGAACTCTCAGCTGAAGCTTCACTTTCTCCCCAGGCAGCCTCCCTTCCCTTTAGCTCTGTTGCACCTTTTTCAAAGGTCCTCTGCATTGCAATTATTTTTATGTATGTATGCATATTACATCATAATTATTTTTATGTATGTGTCCCTCCCTGCACTGTTAACTCCTCCAAGGGCAGGGGTCCTGTCTTTTAATCTTCGTATCACTAACAAACTCAAACCAATGCTTTGCTCTCAATATGCGCTCAGTAATCATTTGCTGGATGAATGAACTAATGAACCACAGAATATATTCCATTTAATGCCAAGAGAATGCTCAACATGGAATGGAGACATGAGATGTGTCCTGCCTCAGTGCCTTGTAATCAAGGTAAGGTAATCAACAGACAAAACAGGGATTCGAGATGGCCTGAAGTGACAGAAAATGGCAAAAGTTGGAGCAGTTTTCTTAATTTCTCCATTAAGGAGAGGGGTGAGGTTTTTTTTTGCTGTTGTTTTTTAATCCATCATCTGGCTTCATTTAGCTAATTCAGTCTTTCCCATCTTTGGGTTGACTAACTGCAGATCTTGCCTATGATTGTCTTTATTAGCTTGATAATGACTTTGTCGGGTTTAGGGGTCATTAATTGCTTGATAATGTTTGCAAAGTTGACAAACAGCTGCAAAATATTCCCCTTAACTCAAAATTTGATCTAGAAATTAATTATATTACCTTTTTTTGCTTAGGGTTTGTATATTTTCACATCAAAAGGTACTCTTTATTTAAAAATTAATTTTTATAACCATCCTCTGAAAATTTAAGAAGGGCACTTGCTCTTTTAATCTGGGTAATTATGTCTGTGGTTCTGAATTCGCTTTTCTTCTCAGCTGTGCTGGTTGCCTTCAGTGTTTTGCTGTCTCCGTCTTCTGTATCTACTCACAGTTTGTCATGATGCTTATGCCAGTTAGCTTTTAATTCCCTCTAGAGCTGTAAAGCCAGACTTTAAAAAATTTTGTCACATGCTTGAGCTTTCAGGAAAGTGTACATTCTGTGGCTCTTTTGAGGTTATTCTCTCTTTCCTGCCCCCCCCGCCTTTTACATTCATGTCTACACTCCCCTGAAGGAAATCATTTCTCTTGCTTCACTCATTCCTGGTACTTTAGTGGCCACTCTGATTCAAGAAGGTTAGAATCACCACTACATGTTCCAGAAAAAGAATAGAAAGAAGACAAGACAGCTCAGCAGAAGGTGACTGAATGTTGGTCTCCAACCTGGTAGCCTCTGCTCAGCTACTTGAAGCCTTGGGGCAAAGCGAGTGCTCCCATCATGATACTTGGGCTGGTCTTGTGAGTGAGGAGCATATGACTCCTTGAAGAGCAGAGGTCAGAAAACTTCATGAAATTGCTCCAATGTTTAAAGCCAGTAACCCATGAAGCATTAAGAGAGGGAGAGGTGACTAGCAAATTGCAAATAATCATGTTTATTCAATGAGAAGAAAAATGTGAGCGACATTTATAACATAATGATTCATCTTATTCATCATGCTCTCTACATTGATTAGAATTTAAAATAAAGAGTAGCTAGATTTTGTTTATTGGTTGGAAGATTAGGTTTCTGCAGGTCTAAGGTTCTTGCTCTTAGTGATAACAGAATCTTCATGCTGGGATAAGTCCTCAGTGACAGCCAGTCATTTGGGCCAGTGGTCTTCAAACTGGGGTCTCTTGGAGGGAAATGCCTCAGGGACTCCAAAATGTTTGATTTGAATTTCTCTTTTAAAATATTTGTAAACTTTAAAAACTGGAGACTTTAAAACTTATATATACATATATGCAATATGCCAAATTTAACACATTGGGGACCAGTGATAAAATAATGTGTGCTGTAAGTTAACACAATGACCAGAACTGCAAAATAAGAAGAGTTACCATTTATTATGTGGTTATTATGTACTAGGAGTAATCCTAACTAATTGACTAAGTGTCAATTGACTAGTAAATATTTGACTGTCAAATAAATATTTGACTATTTGATTATTTAATCATCGGTCATTGAATAATATTGTCTCACAGTGTTTTTATGACAATTAAATGAAAAGAGGATCATAAGGTATTGAGTATACTACTTGCACATAGTAAGCATTCAACGTATACCATTATTAATTCTCACAAACATTTTTGAGGGGGTAAGTTTATTCCTGTTATATTATCTGTAATCCATTTTAAAGTATTTCAATGTAGTGTTCAATGTTAACTTTAATCTCTATCCTTGGGAGTCAGTTAGCATTTCTAGTTCCCTAAATGAAAATATACAATCCAGGGGGTTAGTTAGCATTTTAAAAACTCAAACGCAAAACTCAAACTCCACTGTCATTATTTCTGATTAACATCAAAAGGTTTTCTAATTTGCATAATGAATGTTAGAAATAACATTTCATTGGAGAAATGAATAGTGTTCAAGAATAAATTGTCTAAAGGCCCTGGCTGGTGTGACTCAGTGGACTGAGTACCAGCCAGCAAACCAAAAGGTTGCCAGTTCGATTCCCAGTCGGGGCACACGCCCGGGTTGTGGGTCAGGTCCCCAGTTGGAGGTATGCGAGAGGCAACCAATGAATGTATCTCTCACACATTGTTGTTTCTCTCCCTGTATTTCTCCCTTCCTTCCTCTCTCTCTAAAAATAAATAAAATCTTTTTTAAAAAAAGAATAAATTGTCTAGAAGCATTGAATAGGCACTCCTGCCTTTGAATGAATAGGAAATAAGAACCTAGCTAGCCCAATACCCTATACCGTTTGAATGGATTCAAATTCTTCTGGGTGTAGATTCTTAACGGAGGATTATGCACCTGACTGACTAGAAGGTTAGCTGAGTCCTGCTGCCAGAATGTTGTGGTACCTGCCTGAAGTGAAGCTTTCATGCAAGGTGCTTTCAGCATGTCTAAAAGGTCAGAGAGTTGGCACTTCCCTGGGCTTATGTAAAAGAAGATTTGAATGTCTGCTTAACACTTGCTTGTATACATGGCACAACTTGGTGCTTGTAACATACTTCCTGTGTCCAAGATGCAGTAGGAGAGATTCACTTCTATAAGAGATACCTGTATCTTCTCAAAAGAACTTAGTAATTATAAAAAACGATATTGGCTTGGTCAGTTCATGATCCTCATTAGTAAAACTGATGCTGAAAGAGGTTAAGCACCTTGCCCAGGATCAATTTACTATTTCGTTGTGGCACTGAGCTACTTCACTGTCAAAGCTTATGCTCCTAACCAATGTATTCTGTCTTTCAGAAAGAGAATTTGTTGAGTGAGTAACTGCCATGTGATGATCATATCATATCATAGGGTTTTTTTTTTTAGCGTTTTCTGTCTGTTTTGGGTACTTCTTGTCTGACTTCTGCATTATGATAAGGCAGGCATGTGGTTGTTAGATACTGTTACTGATTCAGACTTCAAAAAAATGTCATGATCTTTTCTTCAACTTCTGAATTAGTCCACATGAAGAGTATCCAGATATACCAAAGAGGACAGTGAGAATACTGGGCCATTTACAATATTGTGCACCAAAACAAAATAAAAATATAATTGGATGGTAAAGCTGATATTAAATGGTATCTGTCATTTATAACTTCAGTTATCAAGTTTTAATCTTTAATGAACAGACTTGTTCTTGTGGATGACCTTTATAACAAGTAGATATTATATATTATACATCTAAAAGTATAAAATAATAGCATATATCTGTACTCAAATCTAAGTGTGGACTATTCCAGCTATGTGAGATTCAATAAATAATTTAACTCTTTTAGTAATGTGTAAAAGGGATAATACTCTAAAATTACAAAGATTCAATGAGGATTAAGTAAATTAAAATATAGGAAGCATCTAGCCCAGTGCTGGCACATGGCTTCAATAAACAGAAGATTTTTATGAATCTTCTTATCATCATTATTATCTAGTCTCATGTCCCATCTTTTACCTAATGAAAGAATATCCTCTCCACCAATGCTGGCCTGTAATCACAAAGCTTCCTTGAATGCTTCCAGTGACAAGAGATCATTTCTCTATATTCCACTGAGTCCATAGCTATCCCTGGAAAATTCCCATCTGCTCGTCCTAGTTCTGCCTCCTGAACCAGAAGCCTACTTCTTACATCTGTAAAGCATCCCTCTAGCTATTCAAAAAAAACAAAAAACAAAAAAAAAACCTTCAAGTGAGACGGAATGATCTTGTCTGATTAGATAAAATAAAGCAGGTTACATGGAACTTGCCTGAGGTATAATCCAGCTTCTAAGCCAGCCAAGTTGAGTGATTATATACCAATAACCAGAGTTCTAAAAATATATGTACTTTAAGCAAAGTAATGAGAGACTTTCCGAGGAGGGCAGTTTGAAAAGTCAGGGAAATCCATCTTTCTTTTGTGACTCGTCTTCGGGAGTCTCAAATAAATGCAAATTCCCTAGAATACTTAACAGTCTTATAATTACTGCTATATATTATGCTCTTTTATGAGCTAGGCACACATATTCCCATTCCTCCCATTTTATAAACGAAGAACTGGTGCTTAGAGAAGTGAAGTAATTGCGCAAAGACATACGCGCAGTGGTGGAGCAGGTCTTCTGACCCAGATTTGCTGAACCTGAAGTCCACGTTTGTGTCTCCTCAGCAGTAACGAGTCACTTCAAGTGTCTTAGTGGGATTTCCTAGTAGTGAATTTCAGCATGGAAGAGTAGAAACCTACCTCAGAGTTGTTACTTTCCAAATATGCCAAATATGAACATTTTAGCCGCTAAATTTAGCAGGCCTCAAGTTTTAATCGATATTTTTCTGTTCCACAGTGTGGTAAAGGATTTATAAAAATATTATTTTTCTTTCAGTGACTCAAAAGTCAAATTTCCACTTGAGATGAAAAAGAGAATATGATCTATAGGACATTTTTATAATTCCTGAGTTGAGGACAAATTTGCTCAAACTATAACTCAGCACCTGAAACTTCTCTGGTGGTTGTCAGTTAACACATTTGCCCCCCTGAACACTTGCCTTCTAAGTATAAAAGGGATAAAGAAATGTTGGGGACCTAAAATACTTGAAACGTTCCAGTATTTCTTATTTTCAGAAGGAAACGCAGCAGAGTACAGTGGTTTGTAAAATGAGAACTTTGGATCAAACGACTTAAGAGGTCCTTGTTATGGCGTGGAGTGAGGGTGGGCTCCCTGCCTGACATCACATGTGAAAGGAAGCTCGAACTTGATCATCCACCTAAATGGAAGTGGTAAAGCCATAAGGCTCTTAGAATAGATCCTCATGACTTTGGATTCGGCAATGGTTTTTAGCACATAACACCAAAAGTACAAGCAGCAACAACAAAATAGATAAATAGGTCCTCATTAAAATCAATAACTTTCATGTATCAAAGAACATTATCAAGAAAGTGGAAAGACACCTTAGAGAATGAGAGCAAGTATTTACAAATCATATATCTGATAAAAACTTAGTATCCAGAATATGTAAAGAACTATTAGAACTCAACAACAAATAAATAAACAATCCAGTTCAAGAACAGGCAAATGACTTGGGTAGCCATTTCTCCAAAGAAGATATGGATGGTAAGCACATGAAACAAAGCTCCATGTGATTAATCATTAGGGAAATGCAAATCAAAACCATTTTGATACCACTTCGATAGCTATAATAATAATAATAATGATAATAATAATTTGTAAAAGTGCTACTGGGAACATAGAGATATTGGAACGCTTGTACATTGTTGGAAGGAATGTAAAATGGTTCTGTTGCTATGGAAAACAGTTTGGCAGTTCCTCAAAAAGCTAAACAGAGGATTACCATGTGATCCAACAATTCCATTCCTAAGTACACAGCCAGAAGAATTGAAAAGAGGTACTCAGGTATCTGTACATACATTTTCATGTCAGCATTATCTACAACAGCCAAAATGTGGAAGCATTCCAAATGTCTACCAAGGGGTAACCATCCCTTAATAATAAAGAAGAGTACAAGCATACAATGGAATGTAATGGATAAATACATTGTAGTATATCATACAATGAAATATTATTCAGCCATGAAAAGGAATAAAGTACTGATGCTTACTATAATATAGATAAGCATCTAAAACATTATGTTAAGTGAAAGAAGCATGATGCAAAAGGTCATATACTGTGTGATTTCAATTATATAAATTTCCAGAATATGCAAATCCATAGAGACAGAAAGCACGTTGGTGGTTGCCAGGAGCTTGGGGGAGGGGATAAGGCAGAATAACTATTTAATGGGTACAGAGTTTCCTTCTGGGGTGATGAAAATGTTTTGGAACTAGATGGGGTGGTGGTTGCATAATATTGTGAATGTACTAACTGCCACTGAACTGTTCATTTTTAAGATGTTTAATTACATATTATATAAATTTCACCTCAATTAGAAAAGTTATTTTGATAGTTCTGAAATTCTACAAGTGTAAGCAAAGTAATAAAGCCATGTACAGGTTGCAAAATGAAGATAGAAAATGTGAAGAATGGGCGTTATTACATAAGATGAACAATGACACAACTCTAAAAATGCCAGGGGCCCCTTGGCTTAGATCATGAACTTTCTCCAGAGGGAAATCTGTTTGAGTCAAGGTCCTAATGATCGCATCCACATTAGAAACAATTTAGCTAATGTTTTCAGGCAAGAAATAGGGTCTTTAAGTCTATAATAGTCTGTGACTAGTCTGTAAATCACGTGCAACAGGGAAACTTAAAAATAACCCACCGTCTTTTATGGTTGCCTTTCTAGATAGGCATGGAAAACAATATGCTGTATTCAAGGCATCAAAGAAATATCATCAAAAGTGTGTCAATGACCTGAGGTTTATTAACTTTTTTAAGCTGTTCATGGTGTTAGCAGAGTAAGCATTTATTGTTTGTGACAACCCCTCAGGGCAGATGCCATGGGACACTTTAGCATGCTTGTTACTGTCTTAAATTTGAAGAAGACTGAAGTGGAGGTTTGGAAGCTAATAATAGTGTCACCTCATTGGCAGGAGCTGGAAGGAAGCCTGCCTTTGGAAAAATCATAACACTGGGTGCCTAGAGGCATCCGCAAGGGAAATGGGGAGAGAAATGGGACAGGAAGGACCACAGTGTCAATACTACAGGATGGCGGGGACAATAAAAGCATGTGAGTCTGAAATCCAGCAGCAGATTTAAAAAGGGAGAGAGAGATAGAAAAAATATGAGAACTATAGACAGGAAGACCAGACCCAAATCCGAAAGACTGGGCCGTCAGAAACTAGCCAGGGAACTCAGCAGTATTCGTATCCCTTCAAATGCTGGCTTCCCCTCTGTTAATCCATCTTAAGGAAATGATCCTGTTGAGAGTATGTCTTTTTTGTGTGATGACCTAACTTTAGTAATCTGGGGAGCAATAATTAAGTGAAGTATTGACCACACCTTGACCAAATAGCCATTAGAAAGGATATGGTCAGAGTTCTTAGTAAATGGGAAGTTTTTATGTTATAGCTATTTCTTCTTTCTGTGAAAGCAAAACATCTTAATTAGGGAGAATAAAAATAACAACATCAAAAGTAAAATAATTTATATCCCACATCTAAAGGTAACCATAGCTGTACTTTGGTTTAATTCCTCCCAGTCTTTTTAATGTAAGTATACCTAAATGTGCATATTTATGGAAATGAGTTTCATATCATTTTAATTAGTTTAACTTAACTAAAACAGGTGAAAAAAGTTGCAAAATCGTGTGTGTGTGTGTGTGTGTGTGTGTGTATGAAGAATGACATCAGATTGAGTAAAACAAAGTAGAGATATAGAAAAAATACTACAAAGAAATAAACCATTATGAATATCTACATGGAGCACTGGGGAAGTTTCTCCCCACTCTTATTCCTCAGTACTTTTGATGTTTATCCGCCCCCTTAAGAGAACTGATTTCAGGTTCTCGAAGGCTGGAAATGGTGGGAGTATTGGGAAAGAGATTTGGGACGGGATGGGTGGCTGACTCCCTTCCCAGGCGCCATCCCGGCAGAGCAGGTGGGCTTCCTTACTCCCAGTGGCTACAGTGGGATCCAGGCAGGAGAACATGCCTGCAGGAGTCCCCGGGTTGCAGAGTAAGAAACTATACCTTGGAAACCTAAATTGTGCTATTGTAAAGCAAGCTTCCTGATTATCTCCAGAACTTAGTAAAGCCTCTTTTTCATGTCCTGGTAACCCTCAAGCCCCTTCTGGCCCTGCCTCCTCCACATGTCCACGTGCTCACCCCCTCGCACAGTTCTCCCCATACTGACAACTCTGGAGACCTGGATTTGCTTTTATTTAGGAAGCAACTAGTTCCCTTAAAAAGCGTGCATTACTTTTACACCGAGAAAAATAATAATCTTTTATTTCATGGATAACTAAACCTGGAGGGGGATATTTCGTAGGCTCACACTAAAGTGTTCACTAATGTTGTTGAGAGTTACACTGTCTCGGAAGAACGCAGCCCTCTCCCAGGCTTCACGATGCCCCTGGGTCCCTGCAGCTCTGCAAAGGGGCCACAGCCAAGACGCAGGCCAGTCAGGTATACTGTGGCAGCCTGGCCACTCAGCTCTTCCAGTTTGCCGAATTTTGTCTCATTTGCTAACAAGTGCATACAGAAAGAGCAGCCAGACCCCCAAAGTTTATTTTATCAGGGAGAAATGAGCCCTGTTTCCTGACACGAGAGCCGGTGTTCGCATTTGAGGACCATTGTTATTCTGCTCCTTGACCTTCTGTCCTTCAGTCTAAATAATCCTCGTTCTGTCGACCTTTTTTTCGTAAGCTTTATTGTTTCCAACCCTTTAATATCCTCGCAACTCTACTCGGGACCTCTCCCAGTCCTCCTCGTCCCTCTTTAATTACAGGGCTCAAACACAATATTCTAGGAAGTGCTTGAGCAGTGTTCAGTAAAATGAAAAGCTTATCTCAAGATTTCTGCATGCTGGGGTTAGGCAGCCTTCTCAGGGTCACACAACGCTGTCTTTTTAAGCAACTGCTTTAAAATGCCCCACGAACAGTTGATTATCTGCTGGGAGCAGAAGCCTGAGGAGACCGGCATGGTGCGGGGCCCGTGGGGTGGCCCGGCTCGACCAGCCACGCTGGCAGCTAGCACCTGTACACACAGAGGAGGGCGCGCATGGCAGAGTTCAGCTCTGGGGGCCTGGGCCCCTTTGTGAGAACATTCGCCTCCTTAGAAGCACAGTCTCCCACCGTATAGACTGTCCCATAACCTTTCAAAATAAGAATCTACTATCGTTATTTATACTTTGCCTGAAACTCTATCACATCAATGCGTTTCACTGAGGAATCTGCATTTTAAATCCTTTTACTTTTAATTAGACTTGATTCACTGTTGAGAGAATCTCAAACAGTAGCAAGTGAATGGGCTGGGCCATCTCTGCTTATCTCTCATCTATCTGTCCATCCACCCATTCATCCATCCATCCATCCTCCTTCCTTCTTCTTTCCTCTGAGCTCATTGGTCAGACTGCTGCAAACAGCAACCCCCTTTTTGTCATGTCAGTAAACCAGGGGGACTGAGACAGAAAAGCTACAGAGACAAGTGTTTGATCCTGCTTTCTGCTTCCCGCCTCTCACCTTCCCTCTCTCCATTCCTTCCTTTTACTCATTCAGCAAAACTGTGTTGAGTATCTGCCGCTCTCCTTCAAGGTTCTCAACCAGGTTCTGAGTTAAAATAATAAAAACTAAACAGAGCCTCTAGCTCTGAATGCCTCATAATTTGGTATGAGGAGCCAGACATGAAGACAGACATGTAACAAAGTATGTAGGCACTGCCTTAGACATTGTATGACCAAAAGAGAGTTCTTCTCCCTGGGAGTAGAAAGGACTGAGGAAAGGCTTCTCGGGGAAGCTGAAGCTTGTCTTTGACTATCAGTCCACATTCCTTCTGTACTGTCCTTCTGTCCCAAGCCTCCCAAGATGCGGCGGAGACAGGACAGTTTTCTTCCTCCTGAGCCATCTTGTAGCTGTATTTCTGCTCTCTTGTCCCCTCCAGGACAGCAAGGTCACAACTTTGTAGCCCAGAGTTTTGTGTTTCAACCCCTTCCAGATACAGAAGGATGGAAGCCCTCAAGTGTATTAAAGATGTATGAGTTTGTATGTGAATGTTGTTTGCATGTTGTATATGTGACAAAGTACTGCAACTCTCATTCCCTGTGACATGGCAGGAGAGCTGGGGACCCCTGGCCAGTGGAAACTAGGATCTCTAATTTATTTATGCAGTACAGGAGCAAGGATAAACTAAATACAACTTTGTCTAATCCTCTTGCACTTTTTCATTTTGATAGCAATTTACTATTTAAATGTTTAACATTAAAATAATAAGTTTAATAAGGTATTTGGAGGTAGAGGCTCATTTAAGTCAACTACTATTTCCTCTCTGCACCCCTACTCACACTACTCTGACAGCAGGTGTGTGGGTTTTTACACACCAAGCAATTCTCCAGTTCTCAGTGGACACCAGCGGGGTGTCCTACATTTAACTCAGTTTTGACACTTACAGTCCAGAGAGCGCCAGCCCCACAGGTGAAGGGCTCAGTCTCACAGAACTGCCCATGCACACTTCAGATGCCAACTGCAAGTCCGGTTGTCAGCTGTGCTTCTGACTGACTGGCTGTAAATTGGAGATTCCCGCAACCCGCTTCTTGTGCTTGGTAATTTGCTAGAATGCCTCACAGATCTCAGGATAAAGAATTACTTACTAGATTGCTGGTTTATTATAATGGATACAATCAGAAATAAGAGGCGCATAGGACGAGGCATGGGGGAGGGGTGTGGAGCTTCCTTGCCTCTCTGGGCGCACCACCCTCCCAGCACCTCCAGCTTCACCAACCTAGAAGCTCTCCGAACCCCATTGTTTAGGGTTTTTTATGGATATTCCCATACAAAGACGTGATTGATTAAACCATTGGCCAATTGAGCGCAATCTTCAGCCCCTCTTCACTCCCCAGAAGTCAGGAAGTGGGCCTGAAAGCTCCAACCCTCTAATTCTGTGACTGGTTCCTCTGGCAACCAGCCCCCATCCGGAGGCTGCCCGGGAACCCCAGCCACCTGTCATCTCATTAGCATACAAAAAGACACTCGTCACATAGCAAAGTCCAAGGAGCAGTGCACCAGGAAAGTAGGGGGTGGGGGTGGTGATTCAAGACCGTATATACTTTGTTTCTTATTATGTGTTATTTTTATATTTAAACTTACCCTGAATATTTTTAACTTTTTATAGCAATTTACTATTTTAATGTTTAATATTAAAATAATAAATTTAATAAGGTATTTGGAGGTAGAGGATCATTTAAGTCAACTACTATTTCCTCTCTGCACCCCTACTCACACTACTCTGACAGCAAGTGTGTGGGTTTTTACACACCAAGCAATTCTCCAGTTGTCTCTCCAAAGGCAAGGCCTTTGAGAGGAAGGAGCAATCCTTATACATCTTGAGATAACCCCTGGTTCTTACCATACACTCAATAAGTGTTTGCTAAATAAATGGATAACTTCCTTACTCAAAAACAAGTGTTTTGTAAATGTTTGTTGAATGAGTAGATGAGTATATAGATTGTTCTCTTATAAGTTTATTTCCACAGTAAACACTACACCATTGTTTCAATGCAACGGTGGGCCCAGCCCAAAATGGAACTTGGACGCCCATGGGGTGTCTTTAGTTGCCATAGTGATGGAGGGAATGCAGAGGACAGTCTTACACAAATCTCACTCCAGCCAAGCAGGTATGTGAAACACCTCTCACTACTTATGAATCCCCAAACTAACTTGTCTTTACCTGTAAACACAGAGCACTTTGGGCATCATTTCAATATATGCTCATTGTTCCAGGAATGTAATGATGACATGAAGCAAGAGATAATTGTACTTTTATTGTTTGGGAAATCTAACAAGAATTGTCTCCATTTTAAAAAATATTACCAATGGTTATACCCCTCATGATATACAAGTTGCCAACACAACTTAACTGCATTTGTCAGCATTTGTGATTCTGTATTCATAGCGCTTCCGGGTAAAGATACAAGCACCTGAAAATTTCATTACATCTTGGTGTGGTTGTGCAGGAACATTTGCAGACTAAAATATGTACTACCTTATTATAAATTACTTTCCTTTTCATTTCTCTCTTTTATATTTTATTAGGATATCATACTGATTTTTAAAATTATGGGTGAAGATGATTATATTAGCCATACATTTCATATCAAGATAATAAAGGAGTTACATGATACTTGTATTGAAAACAGACTTTGGGTCTGCTATAAACTGAATGTTTGTGTACTCCACTCCCCACAGATTCATATGTTGAAGCCTAATCTCCAATGTGATGATATTAGAAGGCAGGGCCTTTGGGAGGTGATCTGGTCATGAGGGTAGAGACCTCAGGATGGGATTAGTGCCCTTCTAGAAGAGGCTCCAGAGAGCCGCCATACCCCTTCTGCCCATGTGAGGATACAGCAAGAAGAGGACATGAAGACACTGAATTTGCCAGTGCTTTGATCTTGGACCTCTCAGCCTTCATAATTGTGGGAAATAAATGTCTGTGGTTTATTAACCACTTAGTCTCTGGTATTCTAGAACATGGTCTGAGAGGGTGGAGAACTGCTTTTATTCTCTAATACTTTGCTAATTCACAACATTTTTTTCTGCTTCCAACCTTGAAGAAGCATAGAGAGTCTTGATTACCAGCCCCCTTTACATTTTCCGAGTAGTCCTTCCCAGCTTATGTAGGTGCCCCTCGTTCATTCTTCCCAAGGTGTGCGGTGCTGTCTCCCCAGATGTCTGCAAGGATGACTCCTGACAAAGCCTCCTGTCTCAGATCTTAGCCATTGCTCTTTGTTTGGGGCTTTGTCCTTCTGCCAGATAAGCAATGAAACCCAAACCAGGTAATGAAGCCGGGATTAGCTGGCTTGGGGGAAGAGGTCAGCTAAGGCCAGAGAGGTTGTCAGGAAACATCGGTTTATCATCTCAACTTCCTAGTGCAGCTTTTGGTCATATCCTGATTTTACAATCAAAGGTACACCTGCACCCAGCAGAGCGGCTGACACATTCAGTGCCTTTGTATGAGTTAGAAAACTGTGCCCCTTTAAGAAAAACAATTGCTAAAAGTCTTCTCCCGTGAGCTGATGCAGCCAAGCATTGATCACATCCAGGTTGGATCTCAGCCCCCACTCAACCCTGCAAGCTGGATGGCTCCAATTTGGGCCTTTGGTATACTTTTGGTGAATGATGGCCATCTGGGGTCGGGCTAAGGGTGACTTGACATGGGTGACTTGACAGAATAAGCACTACATACGTTTATATATAAGTTTATAATCTATATATCAACCAATATATAAGTAAACTACAACTAAGTGTCTTTATGGCTATACTTCCTGTGTCATATTAAATTGTGTTTGCGTCTCCTCTACTAAACTAATCCCTTAAGAGGAAGGACCATTTTTTGTTCACGTGGAATCTCCCATGTAGTTGTGGAAAGGCTGGCTCCTCCTGGCTCAGCGAATGGTGCTGATTGATGGATGGACTGATGACTGAATGAAGGCAGGAAGCAAGGAAGCAATGGATTCTTAGGGCAGAGCAGTGTCCTCAGGATGCCAGCTTCCCTACCCTGTAGAGCTTTTCTCAATATGCTAGGCCTTGAAGCTGAGGAATTAACAGGAGCAATAAGGCTCCCCTGCCCTTTCTAGCAACACCTGAGGCTACCAACAGGCCAAGAGACTGCCTACCAACTGATCCTGTTAAATGAACAAAGAACTCTGCGGTCTTTGGGGCTGTCCGTCTGGCACCTTGCAGGAAAGTGAAACTGAGCGTGAAACACACCTGTTCTCGCTGGCCTTTTAACTGGCAGGGATTTAATTCCAAGAGTCAAGAGAGGTGGGAGGTCCAAGCTTTGAAAAAGCCAGGGGATTAATTGTGTGTTAATGGTTGGATGTACAGGAGTTAGGGGGGCACCCCAGGCTGGGAAGGTTGCATATTCTGGCCTTTTGGCCTCTCTATTTCTCACCCCTATAAGCCTTGTCAGAAGCCAGATGGCCCAGACCTCAATGAAAACAAATTTGCTTTGGGAAGAGAAACCTTAGAGCATGTTTCTAGTGAATAATGACCCTGGGAGGCACTTTCAAACTCTGGGAGCTGTCCTTTGTTGCTCACGTTTCAAAAGGTGAATTTTCAACCTCCAGCCAATGCATTGAAGGCCTCTCAGTGTTTGAGGGTTTCGGCCTCCACCCTCTCTCACCAACCAAATTCCTCACCATCTCCCAAACCTTAGTGTGTATTTTGGCTTCTCCATACTGCTATTATCTCTGTGCAAAATGCCCTATTCCTCTTCAACTGTTTTAGTCAAAAACTTACCCGTTCTTTAGGACCCCACTTAAATGCCATCTCCGTCAAGACATCTTTAAAATCTCCATAACCCGGGCCATTTTAACTCATAGTCCCATGTACTTTTCCACCTCCCCTCACATCAAAGATACTAAAATGCACATTACGTAAAAAGTTTTTGCAGTAACGATTTAACATATAACTTTGCTCATCACATTATTTACTATTTAAAAACTCATTTAATTTACAATTGACTATGATATTTTTTGGTAAATCATCATTTATCCTTGGGGATTCTGGCAAGAAAATCTACTCTAGAGATTGTTTTCAATCTATAATAAAATTTTATGAATATTAAAATTAACTATTATTAAAGGCAATTATTAACTTTGATTTTACAGCTTTAATTTACATATTGGATAGCCAAAGCTATTTTTTCTTTAGAGCTCCTCCTTTCCATGGGCCCTCGGAAAGCTGCGTGGCCTTGGGTTCCAGCTGCCTTCTTCTAAAGGGGACAGAATCTTGTCTCCAGCAAATGTGCCCTCCTCCTATGACTGCAAGGCTCTCTGAGCCTCTCGCAGAGGACTAATTTTTATGAAACTCTGCCCTTTATTCTACATCCAGTACCTGCTGCACACACATAACTGAACACGGTCACACCAACCAAAAGGAGGCCACAGCTGTGAACTTACAGGCACTGAACAATATGCCATGAAAACATAGAAGCCAAACACATGAAATTCTAAACTTGTATAAATTTATCATTAACAGTTGTAGATTTTTACAGTAGTAGATGAAGAGTACACAAATTGGAAGATACAGAAGACCTGAATAATACAACTACAATTTGATGTCGATATTTATAAAACCCTACACTGCAAATGAGACTTCACCTTATTTATAAGCGCACAGTGCTTATGTGTAACTGAACAGTGTCCCTACGCACAGTCATACTCTTGTGGGCTGTCCTCTGAGTTGCACAGATGGATGAGGATCCACCCTGCTTAGTGCAGTATGAATGGCCAAGGGCAGTGGTCAGCGGTGGTATCTGGAAGGGTTTTGCAGGGAGGACTTAAAGGAATCCACTTGCCAAGGAGGTGAGAAAAGGAAGAGCATTTCAGTGAGTGAGGTAGCTCATAAGGACCTAAAAAAGCTCCAAAAGTGGAAAGAACAAGTACTTCTATGTGACTAGAATATAAGGAATGATGAGGAAAGACACTGGAAACTTAAGAAGCAGAGGGCACAGTAGGGAAGGCTTCACAAGATAGGTCCAAGGGTATACTTACCCTACAGCATAGCAGTTTCCAAACTGCTGATATCCAGACACAGCCACCGTGTCCTTTGCCCTGTCCATTCACCAACTGCATTTTTAGAAAAGATTTTATGTATTTATTTTTAGAGAGAGGGAAAGGTAGCGAGAAAAAGAGGGAGAGAAACATTGATGTGTGAGAGACATCCACTGATTGCCCACCGCGTGCCCCCAACCAGGGATCCGGCCTGCAGCCCAGGCATGTGTTCCGACCGGGAACCGAACCAGTGGCCTAAGTGTTCACAGGCCAGTGCTCAATCCACTGAGCCATACCAGCTGGGGCCCAAATGTATTTTTTAAACTTAATGTTCTTCTTTAAGTTAACCAACTTTAAAACTCAAGTATATTTATTGAAAAATAAATTGTATATCATGCTGTAAAGGAACAACCAATATCCTTGTCATTTAACAGAAGTTAACTGTAAAAATAAGTACAATAAAAGCCAGGCAATTACTACATTCTAGTTATATGAGGTCTGTCCAGAAAAAGTCTAATCACTATTAATACACGAGAACGGTTTTTGCAACATCAGTGTAACCTGGCAACCAAAGAGAGTGGACTGGAATGCACATGCGTGAACAATGATGACTTCACTGCACTAGTCAGTGGGGGCGGTAGACACTGTTAAGTGAGCATGTGTATTGTGTGGCCGTCACATTCAAAATGACTGAGCGAGTAGAGCAATGGATTTCCATCAAATTTTGCATTAAGCTTGAACATTTCTCCATGGAAACAATTCGGATGATTCAGAAGGTTGCAGCTATGGGCAACTGGTGATTGGCAGCTTCATCACAACAACACCCCCGCTCATGCATCATGTTTCTTGCAGAGTTTTTTTGTGAAACATCAAATCACACAGGTGACTCAGCCCCACTACAGCCCAGATTTGGTCGCCTTAGACTTTGACCTTTTCGCAAAACTAAAGTCACTTTTGAAAGGGAAGAGATTTAGGAAAATTTGATGGGGCAGGTGATAGTAATTGGGAGAACTGGGTGAGGTCCCAAGGTGCCTACTTTGAAGGGGACTGAGGCGTCACTGTCCTACATACAATGCTTTTTGTATCTTGTATATTCTTTGATAAATATCTCTATTTTTCATATTACATGGCTGGATTCCTTCCGGACAGACCTTGTATATTATGAACTGTAGTAAGCATCCCATGTCCCCCAGCCCAATAGAACCATAAACTCTTAAAGCAGTACCACTCATGGGTTATTATTCATATTAAAAAACAGAGATTAATGCAAGGGAAGAAATTTCTAATTATAGAATCACAGGGCCTCCAGAGTAGCTCATTTCTTTTTATCACATAGGTAACCCTTCCTTCTACCAGATGGTTCTGTCTGTATTCGAAAAATTATATCTCTATCTCAGTCCACAGAATAACATACTAATAAACGCCCTTTTGTTCAACAGAGTTGTGCGGAGGATTGAAAGGGTCTGAGTAGCAGAAGTCCTTTGGATCATAGTCTGATGTTTACTAAGTGCTCATTAGAGACGAGACATTCTGTTAAGTATTTGACCTGCATTATTTTATTTAATTCTCATAGCAGCTTTATGAGGTAGGTAGACTTCTAGTTACCACTTGGCAGATGAGGAAGCAAAGACTCAGAGAGGTTAACTGAAGGGCCCAGGATAGCACAGCTAACAAGTCGAAGCTAGAACTTGAACTCAGAACTCCCTGGTCCTAAAGTTCTCCATATTAGTTCTAATAATACCTTTCATTTGAATAGTTTATTTTCATTTCCCAGAGGCTTTCATTTTCACCAGATTCCATTTAGATGTAGGGGATTAGTGTTACTAATATTACCAGGGAGGAAAGAAAGCAGAACTATATACCCAAATCTGATGACCTCCAGTTGGCTGGGTAATTAGTTTCACACTTTACTAAGTTTATTAAATTATTCAAGTCACCTCCATTCAATCAGGAATAAAGAACATTCAATTAATTCAGACAAAAACTTCATCACATTAAACAGCTAAGCCTATCTGCCTCCTTGCCCTGACGATGGTCTGTTTTTATCTAATGAACCTCAAGAAATATTTGGCTCTTCCTGTTCTTTCCTTTGTACTGGAAGCTAGAAAGCACAAGGTGAAACTAGCCTTGAACCTACAAATAGTTTGCACGCCAACCTCGCTCCCAGTTTTCTTTTACTTTCTAACATTATTGACCTTTGGCCTGATTGCCTCCTCTATTTATTTAAGATAAGTCCTTTTTTAAAATTTAAAATTAAAGTTTAAAGTGTATGTAAGTAGTTCTACAACATTATACTATTAAGACTCAACCAGAAATCTAGACACTCACGTGTATAAATATGTTCACTTATTGTAGGTTAACACTCCTCTACATTTTTTAATAACTTTCTGGATCCAAGCTCATGAGTCCACAGAAATGCTGATGATTGTTGTTGAACTAATGCTTTCCTCCATTGGAAAGCCCCCGGCTTTCCTTTATTTTCACTAAACCCCAGAGTAGAGGGCATTTGAAAAGTAATCTGCTTCATTTCCTCCATTTCAATTATTTTGTTGTGTATTTTTATAACTAACATTCTTTGGAGAAGGGGGAATATGAATACAGCAATTAGTTACTTTATTAACAAAATGACCAGCCCCAAGTCCATTTCCCAGCTCCTCAATCGTTTCCTGGATTGCCTAATCCACGAGCAAATGTGCACAATGCCGAAAAAACACCGTCACTTTGTTTTTCTGAACCGCCAAAGTGAATACCGCTAAAAGAAATACAGAAGCCTCATAAAATCTAAGCTGTTGATCCCTTTTATGTCTCTTGAAGGGCTTTCTAAGATCTCGATTAAATGCTTGCTTTATTTTTCTAATACAGGTTCACACTGGAAAGGCCAGGGGCAGTGACCAAAGAGGTTTGGGGTCCTCTAACCCAACTAGCTGGAAGCAGAGTCCCCTCGCTGGCTTGGGATCCCATTCCTGTTTGCAAAGGACAGAACCATCCAGCTGGCGCCAGCCCAGGACCTGAGACAGCACCTGGGAACTCAGCCTGTCCCTGTGCTGCTCACCACGGGGTTTCTAGTTGACCTAAGGAGCCACCCGGGTTGCCTCTCTCTGCCTGTGGGGGAGCTCCCCAGCAAACATGCAAAGTACACCACAGCTATTGTCGTAGTTGTTTTTTAAACACAAAGTGGGCTCGGGTCTGATTACCAATGATGGCAGAGGCTGTTAAATTTGCAACCTGTTGTATAGAGTGTGCTTTTTGCCTGCGTCTCCCAGGAAAGGCGGGTCCCAGGGTCTGTCGGAGAGAGCCTCCTCCTCGGCTTCCTCACTCAGCAGTGTGTCTTTCCGGGGCAGGAGAGGACTTGGCCAGGCGGCAGACACCCATTAGTCGGCTCCCTGAGGTAGTGTCCTCTCCCCAGCCACCGGCACCATCAGAGAGCAGGTTTTCCTCGAGGCCTTCTTTCTGTTTTTCGTGATCCAAGGCACTCTTTCACCGGAATGAAGGGGATGTGATCTGAGCCTGCACCACAGCCTCTGATATAAGGGTCTTTCTCTATGGTCTTTTCCTGTTTCTCTTATAAATGTCCTTCATCATGTCTGTCTGATGGGGATCAAAGACAATTATCTGGGCTTATTACACATGGTTTCTAATGCTGGAAAAAAAGCGTTTCCACTATTTTCAATGCAGGGGTTCTCAAATGTTTTGGTCTGAGGACCCCCTTATACTCTTAAAAATAATTGGGGACACCAAAGAGCTTCTGCTGATGTGTGTTGATTTGTGCCAATATGATTCTGAATGTTGGCTATTTTAGAAATTTAAAAAATTAATTAGGTATTACTCTACCTAGGATAATAATAATAAACATATTGTATGTTAACATAAATATAAGTTTATGAAAATAGTATTTTCAAAAACTAAAAATATTATCAGAGAGTTTGATGCTGTGTAGTTTTTGCAAATCTTTAATATCTGGCTTGAGAAAAGATAGCTGTATTCTTATAGTTGCTTCTTCATTCAGACTGTTGTTTTATCACGTGTCATGTAGCTTCTAAAAAGCCCCACTCTATGCTAATAAGAAAATGAGAGTGCAAAGGGCAAATAATAAACACTTCAGTGTTATTATGAAAATAGCTTTGACTGTCGATCCCCTGACACTGTACTATTGGCCCCGCCCCCTCCCCAGGATATTCGGACCACACTCTGAGAACCACTGCTCTACTGCATACCAGCCTTTCTCAAATATACATATGAGTGAAAGGAAATACGCCCTTCATAACATTTGATTTTATTAAACTTTGCATTTATCAACAGCCCAGAGGATCCAATTCATTCAAGTCCTAGCACTGAAATTCAGTTCTTTTCATCTCAGGTTCATTTCTTCCAAGGTCCATGTCTCTTCTACCTTCTTAACTTTGAAATATCTGACCTACACCTTCAAGTGCTCAGTGTGCAAAGAACTCACTTTCTTCATTCTACTTCTAATCTCCTGGGAAAGAACTCTCATTGCTTCACCTTAGGCCATCCCACCCTGGTTAAAGATTAGAGTAAGGATTCAGGAATATGATTGCCCTTGTTTGGGTTGGCTGAGCCCCTCTGGACCAAACAACAGTGGCCATGGTGGAAGGATCACACCAAATCGTGTTGTAACATGAAGTACGTGAAAGTTACTTAAGATTCGAGCTGTAGGCAGGTGTGCATGTGTGTGAAGTACGTGTGTGCTTTGTATGAAAGAAGTATACACAGCACTGAGGCGAATCTAGAATCTCCTGGTAAAAGATTTATTAAACTGCCCTTGTCATTCTCTTATGGCCCCCCGCCCATTATTCCATTTTTCTGGACTCAACAATGTTTGTGTTCTCCTCATTTATTTAAACACTGATCTCTCTCCCTGGCAAAATGAGGAGCTGCCACCTCCCCTTCAGATAGCCAATCGTGCCCCTTGACCTATTCAGACCCTAATTGAGAGTTTTTTCCTCTGTGTCTTCAAAGAGCAGTCACCCATATCCTGTTGATGGCAGCTATATACTTCAAGGAAAGGAGTTCCTGGAATTCATAAATGCCAGAGCAAAACAAAGCAGGGGGCCATAGTCTTTAGCAGCAGCCCCCAAGGGTGTTCAAGAATGCCTAGGGGACTTTGCTGTAGTCAGTCAATCTCGCCCTGCCATCTGTGCCTTTTTTTAAATAATGCAGTTGATTAAAATCCGTTTTATTTATCCTAGCTGTTTCAAGTTCAATAATGGAGGGAAATTAGCTCCAGGACTTCCATGACAGACTCATTTGGACTATAGCTACAATGGCCAGAACCCAAGCACAGTCCTTCATGCTCTATGTTTCTGCTTGGAGCTTGTGGGCAGCATCTTATTTGCTGCAGGGGCCTCTGGGAACTCAGCCTGGGCTCAAAAATCTAATGCAAATATTGTACAACCTGGGGGGCTAAACTAAGCCACTTACCTGCTAGCAAAACAGCATGAGCCAGGGAGAGAAAGGAATTTTTTTTAATGCTTTCATATTACTACAGTACCTAGGAATTAATGCCTAGAGAACATGGAACCTTCTTCTGCACCACTTCAGGGGGGAGGAATAGTCCTTGTTAACTTTTACTGGCCCTCCTCTCAGCCAGGCATGTCGTTAGTTGGAAGTAGGTACTATTATCAACCCCTCCAAAAACTGAGGCTTGGAGAGGTCCAGTAGCTTGCCCAAAAGTCATTTAACTAGTAAGTCATAGGCTAAGAACTTGCTTCTAAACTCTCTTACCCCAGTGCTTGACAAGTTAACCACTATACCATTCTGAGAAGTACCTGGGGCTAATGAAAGTCATTCAAGTAATGATGTTTCACTGCAGTATAAATTACCAATTAGAGGATGCACTGCTGTCTCCCTCCCTAGGCCCCCATCCCTGTCCCACAGCTTCCCACTCCCACTAGATGACAAGCTCCATGAGGGAGGGACTTAGACTACCTTTTTCACTGTAGAAGCCCCAGTGCGTAGACACACAGAAATGCACAATAAATGCCTAGAGTGAATGAATGGATGGAACTGTTACATGTTATTCTAATTTGTGACTCACAGGGGCTTATCTGGAGGACCTGAGAGCAGGCACAGCATCTCATTTCCCTCACTCTTCCCAGAAGAAATCGGGATTTCCATTATTGGGGGATGTTCCATCTCGGTGTTGATGCCAATTTTTTCCATACAAATAAACATGTTTTATTTCACAAACACTTACTGAGTTCCTACTAGGTCCTGTGTTCAATGCTGAGGCTGTAAAGGCTTCGTCCTTGATCTCACAGAACATACAGTCCACAGGGGCGGTACAGAAGCATCCCGACAATTAGAATTCAATATGATGCACGTTATGATGGGCTAGTTCCAGTGCTCTGAGAGGTGCACGGAGGAGGGCAGCCTACCAGAGGCCGGGGTGAGGGAAGGGAGGCAATCTGAGAAAGCTTCCTGGAAGAAGCGATCTGAGGATAAGTAGGGGTTGAGCAGATGAATTATCCAGTCATAGGCTAAATAAAAATATTAGATTTTAAAAGTTACAACTCTCCATCTTTGAGAAAGAATACCTCTGGTCTATATTTTGAGTGCTACCTCTAAACAGTTTCCCATGAATTAAATGACATCTCCATCTAGTATCAAAATGGAGCCGTGAAGGAGGACAACCTGATAGTTACGTGTTTATATCAGTCTGCTATTGAACAGTGTGTAGTGTCTTTTTGTTAACAAAGGTTAGGGGCTCACATACCCTTGCAATGGTCCCATTGTCAGAAGGATTCTTGAATGTCAGTGTGGTAACCTCAACCAGGGTGGCTGGGCCCTGGACTCCGGGTGGGGCAGAGCCCACTGGGAGAGGGCGGTCCTGGCAGCTGAAAGACAAAAGGGTGAAGAGGAAGGGACCCAGGGAGGTGTGCAGGGTGGATAGAGTGAGCGATGGATAACGAGCTGGAGGCCTACAGGGCCCAGCTAATGAAGGTGGAGTGCCTGGCTAAGTAGCTGCGCATGGGGTCAGGTAGGACTTAAAGGCTTTGGGCTTGGGCATCAAGAACACATCTCTTGTAAGGGCTAGGAGAGGGAGCTCCTACTGGCTACAATGTAAACCATGTCCTTCCCAGAGGTGTCTGGCCTAAAGGTTGGATGGGGGCTGAAATTCAGCCCTCTCTCCACTCTTCAAGCTGGGGGCCTGTGAGGCTGCAGGCAACCAGAGGGGGCTCATTTGCCCAAAGGCAACATGTGGGCTAGCAGAGTCCTGCAGATGGACTGTGACCATGACTTACAGAACAAAAAGGGGCCCATTTCCAGAAAGGAATGAGGAGCAGATAAGGATGGGGTTAAGAAGAAAGAAGGCAAGATCCCAGACCCTGAGACACAAGTATGAAATCATTTTTGATGGTTTGGCTCACTATTTCATCCCCAGTACTTAAAGCAGGGCCTGAAATAGTTTAAAACTTATTTGTAGGATGGATGGATGGATGGATGGATGGATGGATGGATGGATGGATGGATGGATGAGTGATCATCCAGATCAGCACTAAGGCTGAGGGACTAGGAGGGAGGGCCACTCATAAACGGTGGTGAAGGAGGCTCATCTGCCATGGGCAGAAAGCCAAGCAAGCATCACTTCTCCCCAGCCTCTCTGTTCCAGATGTGGGGCCGTTTACATTGTTCTGCCTGTAAGTGACAGGTCTGGGTTGGCCCTCATTGTCCTGGACACTTTTACTGTCTGGGGTATTGCAGGGGAATATCATGGTTTACAGTGTACAGGCTTTGAAGTCAGAAAGGGCTGGTGCCAAATCTCACTGTCTAGGTGGGCCCTTGTGCAAATCCCCTAGAGTGACAGTTTCCTTATCCAGCAAATCTGAATAGTAGGATATAATGGTTAAGACCCTATGCTCTGCATCCTAATGCCTGCATTTGAACCTCAACTCCAGCACTTGTTAACTAGCTAATCCTCTCTGTACCTCAGTTTCCCCCTTTGTAAAAAGGGAATGATAAAAGTACTTCTCTCACAGGGTCGTTGTGAGCATTAAATGAGTCGATACAGGTATAGCACCTAGAACAGTGCCTGACGCGGCCACGGTCCTCTTGAATCAATATCCTTCCGACTGCCCCACAGGGTTTGTGGAGACGGCGATCAAGCTCAGCCCCATGCCTGGCGCACAGTAACTCCCGCGCGCTTGCTTCGCCCCTACTGTAATCACCCAACATCCCTGCCCTGTGAATTCACCAGAAGATTCTTTATGACCTTTATTACTTTCATTCTAAATTAGTGCTTAATCCAACCCCACTGGTAAGGGAAGATGAGGACACTCAACCTTCCCTCCCTTGTTCTTGTTCCCTTATAAGATGCTGTGAAACTGGAAGGGCAATTCAGTACGATGCGTGTTATGATGGGCTAGTTCCAGTGCTCTGAGAGGAGCAGGATCAGGGGTCCACGATGGACCCCTGATCCTGCGGGGGAAGATCATCTGATTTCAGGTATTGCCCCATTTACCTGTCTCTCATGGGATGAAGCCGATTTTTTTTTTTTTGCATTTTTATTATGGTAAGAAGCATATAGCATAAAATTCACCATCTTAGCCATTTTTAAGTGTATAGTGCAGTAGAGTTAAGTACGTTCACTTTGTTCTGAAACAGAACAGAGTTTTTAAAGTTTAATGACATAACAGTTTATGTCTATTGTCCAAAAGCTCATAAAAATGTTGAGTTGTTGACATTTTGAGTCCCGTGCTGGGCGAGGTGTTTCCCTTCTACTAAATTTTATTATTCATTGTGCTGAACAGTCAGGTCCATCTTGGTTTAAAAACATCAAGGGAAAAACAGAAAGGTTTCATTCTGTATTTTGGTTTTGTAGACATGGGACCATATGTTTACAAAATAGAGTCTCTGATCCAAATTTCACTGCACAGCAGGAACTAAATAGGAACTGTAGTGGATTTTTTCCAAATTCTTCACATCAAGGAAAACACTCCCGGTGTTCTTTCTTAATGAAAGAAAACATTGTGAGCATATTTTAATAGTTTTATGTTCTATTTTAAATACTTCCTAGGTAACATAAAGGATTTCCTTTTTTTCTCTGGTGTTTAGAAAATTTTAATCTGATTACCAGAGAAAAGTCTACAACGCTGAAAAAAATTTCAACATTTAACTAATTTATGGTTAAGAAAGTAAAAGCAACTGTAATCCAACCTTTACTGATAACCATTGTTACACATTCTTCTAGACCTTCCTTGAAGATGCTGACACACGAGAGCATATATTTTATACATAATTTGATATACATTTTTTAGACTTTCTCCTTAATATTATATATCTACTTTATAGTAGTTGGAGGTTATATTATATACATATTATTTTGCCACTTGCATTTTTCATTTTAATGTCTTGGACATCTTTCCATGTCAGAACATATAGATCCTTTTTAACAGCCAAGTAGTTATTTCGTTGTTTGTACTATGTTAGAGCTATCCAGTCCTGTACTGAGAAACACTGGGATATTTCCAGGTTTTTTCTTGTTCCTACAATGCTGTAGTGAGCACAGGGACCACGTCTTTATGACACCCCATGGACCATGGTATAAGACAGAAGAAGTCTTTGTACCTTCTCTCTTGAATTTTCCATTTCCTTGAGATTATGCTGGCTCCCTGAAGCATGCCCTTAGAGGCTCTGGCAAATGTTACCTGGCCTCCTGAGCCTTCATACTGTTACCTGTCCAAGAAGAACAAGAATCCCTGCCAACTTTTTTCCCTCAGGGCTGCCATGAGGACTAACTAACAAAATCATATTTGCCGAACACTTTGCATTTCCTCAATAACAGGTGATACATAAAAATAAAATGTTTTCAGTTACAACAGAGTTTTGGGACCCCTTTCAGGAAGAAGTGAGGGCCCATTTAAAATGTACGCATTGGTATAAATGCGTACAGCTTTCCTTTGTATTCTAAATGACATGGCTGAGAGCGGAGAGCTTGCCCAAGCTGCCGACCTTAGCGTGGGTTCAGGTGCAGAGTACTTCCTGGGTCCCGGGTGCTGAGAGGCAGGTGGGACAAGCAGGCAACTAGCTAAGGGGCTGCATGTGGGAACAGTATCAATAACCCAAGATTTCGGATAAAAACAGGCATTTTCTGGTTTTCTGAGCTTTTACTGTGCTCATCTAGTCAACAGTCACTTACTGAGAGTCCACCGTGAGCTAGGAAAGGAGTGCGGAGACTCCAGCAATGAGCACAGAGTTCCTGTCCGCAGGAAGCACACCATCTAGCTCCAACGCAGGTGGCAGGTGTGGCCTCTGTGGTCTTTGAGATATAAAAGAGGTGGGCTCCAATTCCCCAGCCCATGCCCCACAGAAGCCCAAGGCCCTCCGGAGCGTGTGCCAACCATCGGCTGAGGGCTGACGGCCTCGGTGCCCTCTCCACGGGACTCTGGCTT
Source organism: Mormoops blainvillei (assembly GCA_004026545.1). Lineage (NCBI taxonomy): Eukaryota > Metazoa > Chordata > Mammalia > Chiroptera > Mormoopidae > Mormoops > Mormoops blainvillei. The sequence goes on along the minus strand of PVJD01005826.1, from coordinate 57,265 downwards.
TCTTGCGGACGACCTCTGCCTCTGTGGCATGGGCCAGGGATGGATGTTAGCTCCTTCCTCTTGTTTCACAGACCCCCTTCTCTCGAAACAGTCACGAGTTTAAACAACTTCACTACATATTTTCGAAGGTCATGGAAAAAAAGAAGAAGAAGAAGAAGCTTTTATATCATGGAAAGGCAATGAATGTCAAATAATAACGAATAACAGGTAAATGGTGCTCACTCTGTGCCAGGCTCGGATCTAAGCACTTTACTTTCTCAACCTTACATGACCTCCCAATAACCCTGTGAGGGAAATACTATCATTGTTCCATTTTAAAGGTGAAAGAACTAGAAGTAGCAATGACCATGGGGTCCTCTCCCTATCCCTCCAGCGCATGCCAGCCCACGTTCCAAATGCTGCCGTCACTGTTCTGAGCTCTTTCCCTGCCCACAAATGGCAGGCCGTGCAGCTGGGAGTTACTGCAGGCAGCCCTCAATGGATGACCAATGGGAGTTGGTATATAAGTCCCCTGGCTCCCTCACCCCTTGAGCATGGTAACTCAGAGGCACATGCTGTTTATGTGTCCCGAGATCTCCCTGGGTGGCTTCCACTCCAGCTGTCCATGGCAGTAACTTGCCGAGCGACACACACTTGTCGGTCTCCTTTCCTTCCCGTCCGCACTTCCCCGCTGTCCTATGGAATCATCTGCAGTTCAACTACTTGCACTCAAATGTTTATTTTGGGGTCTGCTCCTGGGGAAAGCTGAATTAAGATGCTGAATTGTGTCCCCAGGGTCACACAACTGCCAGGGTTCAAACCCAGGGAGTCTGGCTTGGAGGTTGTGATCTTTCCCACAACATCACATGGGATGGAAGGCTCGCTCATTTAAAAACATTTCTGAGCAAACATGGAGTGGGAGAGCCCTACCCCCATTACCCCACAAAGATCAATAATTAGATAGCTATCTATGAACAAAAACAGCCCTGGGGGAGCTCAGAAGTCCATGTAAGAAACTTCGGTGATGCAAAGGAACAAAATACCTGAGAATAACTGCACAAAAAGGAAAGGAAGAACAGCTTCATCTTGTCTGAATCACCCCACCCCTCGGTCTGGGAGACACGAGAACGAACTTCCCAGCCTGAAAGAGTGCCCCTGTCAGAGAAGGAGAAAGCAGGGTGAGGGACCATCTTCCCAGCCTTTCAGGGCACTGTAGGAGGACCCGCTTCAGTTTCAGCCCACCCAGAGACACCCAGCTGAGATGCGTAGAGACAACCCGAGCAGAAGCTACAGCGATCAGCCTCACAGTGGGAGTGCCTGTGGCTCCCAGTGGCCCGCTCCGTGGAGGAACCCCAGCAGCTTTCACTGCTGAAAATAACCAACGGTCAGCACGGCCACTATGGACCTCCCGAGACCTCACAGGTAAGGCTTTCTCATTCACAGATGCCAGCCCCTAGTCCTGCCCCACTTCCACCTCTCTCCTTCATGGAGCCCAGGGTCCATACTCGCAGCCACCCTGGCCTTTGTGGCTATGAAAGTACCTGACTCTGGCCTAGACTCCTACAGCTGACCCCCCCAGTTGTGCCCCTGCACACCTCCCTCAGACATCCATCACTGGCCTCCACTGCCATGCACGTGCCCTTGGTGAGGCCTGCAGCCACGGAGTGAACACTGCTGCCAGCAGGGCCCCTGTAGCTGCTAGTGGGCCAAGAGCAGGTGCTGCCTCCTGTCACTGGTCTGTACTGCTGGCCCCCCTAAAACTAGCTCCCGTGGCTCTGTACCTGCATCTTGCTGGACCAACTCTCCTCCCTGCCCTCTACCACCATTCATGTGCCCAGATGCAATCCTATAGCCATAGAAGGACAAGCTGACAGCCAGGGCTTTCATAGCTGCTGGTATGCCCACAGTTGGCCTCGTCCCTTGCTGCTGACCTTGGCCCCAAGCACTCTGTGTATGCCTGCCTCCAGCCCCTGCCACTACATAGGCACCTGCAGTGAGTGTGTGCACACCACTTCCGGCCACCACCACTGCCTGCCCTGGTTCCCAGCCACTGGACTTGGAGGAGCCGCTCAGGACCCCAACAGCCCTTGCAGTCACTGCAGAACCCCTGCAGTTGTCTCCAAGGACCACACAGTTGTCAAAGTTGTCAACTAAGACATCAATCTAAGACAGAGGGAGTTGTGTGGGAATGCTCAGCCTCTTACCAGAAGGGCAGTTGAGTGACGGCCCCCTGTATCACTATGGTACTTTTGTCTGTAACAGAGTATCTCACCAACACTTGGCTAAATTATAAAGATGCTTCATTATTTCACATCTCGAGAAGTCTAGAGGCGGAGGGACCAAGGCTTTTTGGTTGTTCGACGAGATCATCGAGGACCCCAGGCCCTCTCCAGCTTTACCTCTGCCACCCTCAGTGTGTTAGCCCGTGTCTCCTCCTGGTTGCAATGGCTGTCTAACTGCGAAGTGCCACATCTTCATATTACATCAGCCGAAGCAGGAAGGAAGGAGGGTTGGTCATGGGAAAAGGACTTTCTCTTTACAGACTTCTTTCTTATCAGGGAGGAAGGCTTTCCTCCAAGTCCTCATATATCTTCCTTTTCATCTCAAGTCTGATCAGATGCCTTCCACTAAATCAATCACTGGTGAAGAGGAAGGAGTCTGCCATGGTTCCCTTAGACTGTGGCGATCACAGCCTGGGGCTATATATACACTGACACTTGAACAAAACCGAAGTTCCCCGAGCAAGGAAGAAGTGGGTAATGGCTCTTCTCCCACGGCCTAGGAGACGAACAGTGTGTCCCATAGCCGGGGACACATTGCTGGAGGTCCAGTCTACTTAGGAGTACTGGAACGTATTACCTCTCAAGGCTTCTCCTCCACTCTGAGCCAAGAACTCTACTCATGACAAACTCCCCACAGTATCCTCACAATCCACTTGTCACCTCCTTTTTTTACTTCCCCTTATTGAGGGTTTCTCATTTGCAAGCTGTGTTAGCATGAGCAAGCTTCTTAACCTCTCTGAACCTTGATGTTTTCATTGTAATGTCTAGTTTCCAGCGCTGTTTCAGGGATGAAGTGCTATAAGAAATTTGAAACTACCTAGACAAGGTACCTGACGCATATGAAATGTGACATAAATGACAACATGGGTTTGTATATGCTGGTGACCAGGCACTAGGTGCCCACAGGTAAGAGCACATGGAAATTTGGTTGGGGGCTTTGTGGAGGCTGCCTAGTGATCTGACAGTCACCAGCAGATATTTATTGTGTGAGCTCTCTTTCTTGTGTGTGTTCCCTTTGTCCATGATGACAGTTAAAATCGCTGGGCCCGTGAGGAAGAAGCTGCTTGTACTGGCAATTTTGAGCAATTTGGTAAGAGAGATAAAATTGTGGTTGCCTGCATTTCAAACAAGCTGTCAGGGAGGAAAAGCAGCAGCAGGCCAGGGGCAGGGCTGACAAATGCTGGTGGGCAGTGGCAGGGGAGGGGCTTTCTAACACACCTGGGTGGGTATAGGTCACCGACTTCCTCAGCGATAATTGGGATCTCAGGGGACATGTTCCTGAGGGGCTTACAGGTGCTCTTTACCTTACCCAGGTGAGCCCTGTCATGAGGCCAGCTGAATGCCTAGGGCCAGATGGTTCTCACCCTCATTCTTATCTCTACCTCAGCACTTGCTGCTGAGAGGGGAGTGGGTGGGTAAATCCAACTATGAGGAAGAAAAGGGGAAGAAGTCAGAAAGATGCCTGCTGGTCCATATCTACTATGGATAAGAGTGATATTTTAATTCCGATATACATACCCCCATGCTCTGCTCCCTCCAAAAACAGTAGTCTCAGGACAACAAACCCACATAAACTAAGCTCTCTACTCTCTGTCATCTCATCTAAGTAACTTGGAAAAGCTGTTGGCTCCTTTCCTCGGTGACTTCTCCTGTGAGGTAAGCAGATGCAGGGCTGAATCGGCCACATAGGTCTTGCTACCCAAAGTGAGGTCCCAGCCCAGAAACCTCAGCAACCCCACGAAGCTTGCTAGAAATGCAGAATCTCAGGTCCTCCCCAACCCACTGAATCTGAACCTGCTATTTAACAAGATCTACAGGTAATAACAGGCACCTCAGCGTTCGGGAAGTTCTGGTCTTTGGTACTGTGCTTTCTCCTTACCTTGTCACTGATGGCAGTGGCCTATTGTGGGCATTTGCAGCTGAGCATCTTGGTTCTACTCATCAGCCAGGTTTCTCGGATGTTCTTTCACTAGGGCCCACCTTTGCTCAATAGTCATCAGAATCCTATTGTCCATAAAGAACCACCAATATCATTTGAGTGTTTACTCTACCGATTATATGCATGTACATACACAGCGTATTGCATACTTAAGATCACTCACTGTGTTATTTTAAAGTCTGCTATTTCCAGTTAGCAATAGAATACAACTGTCTATGGCATTATGCATCCTTTTAGTTCATCAGTTTTCGTCCCTGCATGATAGTCTGTTTGTATAGATGTACTCTGGCTGATTTAATCAGTTCTCAGCTGTTGCACATCAAAGTTGTTTACATTTTTATTAAAAACAATATTACAAAGAGGGGAGTGGGTGGGGGATGAATGAAAAAGGTGAAGAGGAATAAAAGGTGCAATCTTCCAGTTATAAAGTAAATAAGTCACAGAAAGGTAGTGTACAGCACAAGAAATAAAGTCAATAGTATCATAACAACTTGTCATAGTGACAGATGGTTATTAGCCTTAGTGCGATGTTCACATCATAAGGTAGATAAATGTCAAATCACTATGTTGTACACCTGAAACTGATACACTATTGCATGCCAACAATACTTTAATTAAAAATTTTAAATAATACAATGAATATCACTAAGTCTGTGCTACCAGCTCAAACACAGACCTATGTATATATGGGAATGTAATATATGGCCAAGTGGCACCACAGATGGTACTGGGAAAACTGGCAAAAAAGTGCTACAACCTCTCCTATGACTACACTCAAGACAGAGACAGGCTCATAGGTGGAGAACAGATGACAGCTGGTGGTGGCTGGGGAGGGGGGATGTTAGGTGGTAGAGGTCTTGAGCAAAAAAGAAAAAGAACTCATGGACATGGACAACAGGATGGTGATTGCTGGGGAGAGGAGGATGTAAGGGGACTAACTGGTAAAGGAAAAATATAATAAAGATTATACATTTTTAAGAAAAGAGTGAACTCTAGATGACATTAAAATCTAAATATGACATATAAAATCACACAATAAGATAAAATGTCGGAGACTAGCTTGTGACCTGCAATAGTAGATGGACTTTGTGTGTAAAACTGAACAAAAGTATAAACAATGAGGTAAAACATAAATATATTTGGTTATACCAATTTTAAGGATTACTGTTCAACAATCAATACCAAGGTACAGACTGAGAGAAGATGCCAACAATGCCTAAATCTCACAAGTGACCGATATCTAGATTCTAGCTTATTCCAGAAACTCCGGCCAATCAAGATAAAAATCAGGCACAGCATTAAGACAATATTTGAAGTGTGGCAACCGGCAGTTAACAACGAAAGAAAGAAAAGAAAGAAAAGGAAGGAGGAAGGAAGGAAGGAAGGAAGGAAGGAAGGAAGGAAGGAAGGAAGGAAGGAAGGAAGGAAGGAAGGAAGGAAATGAAGAAAGAAAGGAAAGAAAGAAAGACAGACCCCGAAGTCTAAAAAGCATATGCAGAAATGCTCCAACTCGTGAGCAATCAGAGAAGCACAAGCTAAAACAACAATGGGCTAACCTCTTACAACTATTAGACTAGAAAGATTAGAGGTGGTTAATGTCAAGTGTTGGGAGAGATGTAAGGGTATTAGAACACTGATCTATTGCTGGTGGGAGTATGGACTGATGCAGCTTTCCTGGAGAGTTATCTGGCAAGTTAAAGTCAAATTTAATGTACACATTAGCCCTGGCTGGTGTGGCCCAGTGGATTGAGTGCCAGCTTGCAAACCAAAAGGTTGCTGGTTCAATTCCCAGCCAGGGCACATGCCTGGGTTGCAGGCCAGGTCCCCAGTCGGGGACATGGGAGAAGCAACCAATTGATGTGTCTCTCATACATCAATGTTTCTCTCCCTCCTTTCCCCTCTCTCTAAAAATAAATAAATAAAATCTTTTTTAAAATTTAATATACACATTAAACTTATGGCCCAGCAGTTTCACCCCTGAATAAATATCACAAAGTAAATATCAAACCCATAAAGAAACATGTACGAGGTTTTCATCACAGTGATGTATGTGATGACAAGAAGTTGGAGGTAACTTGGGTGAGTATCATTGGAAAATGGAAAGGCAAAATTTGTTGCCTGTGGAGGTCATGCAGAATTTAAAAGACACAGATATTGTTACGCATAGCTTCCGGCTGCATCCTAACAACATGATGGTGTGTGAAGAAGCAGAAACAGGATAAGTTATGTGCACAATACTGGTTAAGTCAATTAACGTACACACACACACACACACACACAGAGTAATAATGCATTTTGTAAGAGCCCATGCAACCAAAAGATGTGCTTTAGGTACAATAGCATGATCACCTATGTCAAAGGGAGGGGAATGAAAGAAAGGCGAGGGAACAGAAGAGAACGAAGTCAGAGAGAAGCACAGAGGTGCATGAATTAGCCCTTTCTCAGCACCTGAGGGGGAAACCTTTATTCATATTCCTAATTATTTTACAGAATGAATTCCTGGAGGTAGATGACTTCACCTCATTCTCAAGTTATGATAAAGATGGAAAAGCAGCAGGGTTCCCCAGCGGCTGAAGAAGGTTCTTGAGCAGAGGACCCTCACGTGGTACTTTTCAGCCCGGGGCTCGTTGCTATTTCCCTTCTCACCCAGAGCGACGAGGCTCACCAGCCTGGAGCGCATTGCAGTCTCCTGTTCCCTGGCTGGGCCACGAGATAAAGGGGACAACTCAGCAGCGGCTCTGAGATGTGGTTGCTGATAAACACCACGAGAATCAGGCCCTGCGTGTGCACATCATCTCATGACTGCGTCAGATCAGCCAGACACGTTAGTATCACAGGATCTTAGACTGGAGTTGAAGGGGTCTTGTGTTTGACCTCCCATCCATGGCCGCAGCACCTGGATAACCTTCCACCTCGCTCACCCCAGGGGAAGAGCTCCGTAGTACGTGTGGCAACTCCCGCTCGCTCCCGTCTTCCAGTCCCCCATGACCTACTCCTCCAGCCTTCCCTTGCATTCCTGCAAGTCCCCACGGCTCACTAACCGATGGATTCCTTCTGGTGTAGGTCAGTCTTCCTCTTCTGAGTCACCAAAACTAACCACTGTAGAGGCAACCTGCCTGGGCTCTTACTGTCCCAAGGTCCACACCTAATTGAAGAACCAGATGCAGCTCATACACACTGACGGGCAAGGATCCCCACCTGGGCCTGTCAGCATGGCGGCCTCTCCATTCTCAGTGCTCCAGCTCAGGAAAGAGCTGGACTGCTGCCCTTGATCCTTCATGGCCGGCAGCAGGATTGGTGTCCCTTGGAAGCCAGTTAGAAATGCAGGCTCTCTGACACGTCCTGGAGCTCTGGAGTTGGAATGTCACCTGTGTGGTGACCGTGCAAGGCCGGACAGGTTCATGGGATTTGGGCAGAAGGAAGAATATGCACAGAGCTGTGGGGTTGTCTGACATGCCTTTATTCACGGGTAGGTGAGCCACACGCGCTGCAAGCTGCATGTCCCCATGAGTGTCCCTCCATGTCTCTGAATGTCATACTGCATGTCACCTGTCCCCTCTCGCAGCTGCTGTCCCATGCCCCTAACTCTCTTATATACTAAAATGCACCCAAAGCTGGCAGGGAGTCAAAATCTTATGTAACACAGTGTGACTCTGCACATGCGGGCCCACTCAGTGTTGTGGGGGCAGGGTTTGTCAGACCCAGACTCATGGCTGTGGGAATGCTGCCTACCTTAGTTCCCCAGACAACTGGGTGAGGAAGCCAGACTGCCTCCATTTACCCCACATCACCAAACCCAGGCCGGCTGCCTGCCGCTACGAAAGCTGACACTCCAGAGGCAGGTGCTGATGTAAAGGAAAGCGATTTATATTCAGATGCCAGCCATGAGGAAGATGGGGGACTTATGTCTCAAAGCCCTTCACCCCAGGAAGATGGGGGACGGACTCCCATCTCAAAGGCCATCTCCCCTTCTCAGTGGAGGCAGAGGCTTTTACAAGGAGGGAGAGGAGAACAGAACAAAGAGATCAAAGGAGGGGGTTGAAAAGTGCTTTGCGTGCAGAAGAGCACGGTCCATTCCGATAAGGACAGTGATGGTCCAGTGTGCACCTTCCTGGTTCAGTCATTCCGGCTTCACGTCGTCCTGGCTCCGTGGATGAAGGTCAGCAAATCTCCCAGAGCTGAGATGCCTGAGAGTTGGAGTCTATATCTTTTCAAGGCAGTTCCTAGGATTCTTACACAAACATGCTGTTTATCTACAACCTACACGTTAATTAAGAGTCAGCACTGACAGTAACAATGTCAAAAGAATGGTGGGATGGGTTACAATTTCCCGCCATTACAATTTTCCACTGTTACAAGCACATGCATTTTGACAAGAGCCCCAGGTGATCTGAACACGCAGTGAACTTTGGGAAGCCTTGGTCTGGGCCTAGGTGTTTCCTGGCTTTGGTTATTAAGGGTCTGGAGCTGGACTGCCTGGGTGCAAACGTTCACGCCACCGCCGCCACCACTGCCACCACTTCCTTGCTGAGTGACTGGGGAAGTCTTTTCACCTTTTTCAAGTCCTGATCCCTAGTGTGTGAAATGGGATAATCATAGCTTTCACCTACGAGGGTTTCAGGCAGGCTTGGATTAGAGGAACAAGCCCAGGCTAAGGGCCGAATAAATGTTAGATTTTATTTCTACTGTATTGTTTCTAACGTCAGCTCGTTGGCTGTCTCTGGCTCAGGGCAGGGGAAACATACTTTGCATGAACTACCCAGAAGTTTTGTGTCGGTGGCGTTTCTTGGGCGTTTCCTCAGAATCCCAGCTATGTAAATACTGAGTCAGCAGGTGAGAAGGGCAAGGACAGTCCTGGATGCAGCCCCACCTTGTCAGGCTGTTTCTTTTCAACACAAGGAGAGCGAAATGATTGCTTTCTGTAGCGGACAAATTGGTTTGTGTGGGCCTGAGTTATAGCCGCGTGTTCCCTTGAGAGACAGACGTTCAGCGCCTGGCTCCGACTACAACAAGGTTATAAAATAAAAGAAACAAAACCCTGCCCTCCACCTGGAAGTTACCACAAGCAGGCTGCCTTGCACATGACTTGGCCTCCTGCTGGCCTTTCTGAGGCCATAAAATAGTTGCATTGCTTTTTTATCTGCATTTAGTATCTGCTTTTCCTGCACAGGGTTCAAGTTGAAACTGCCTCGCGGGGTCCCAGGTGAGGCAAGTGGGAGCAGAAGGTAGAGGAGAAGGCGGGCAGCTATTTAAATCACCAGGGGCCTCGGCGAAGCTGTGTGCTTCCACAATAGGGCATTGTTTCCGTTTACATTTGCCAAACTGTTGTCCCCCCACCACCCACGCAAAACGAAAAAAAAAAGCTAAGACAAAGGGAGAGCTCTGTGCTGGGGGGCGGGGGGCCCTGTGAGGGAAGAGTGTGTCATTTATTTTCTACAGCAGCATGAGCTTTGCTTCCTGTTTGACTTTTTGAGGGCTGCTTGTTGGGATTAATGAAGTCCATCCAAATATTTTCAAGGATACAGTCTCTAGAAAAGGCATTTGTCCCCTAGCACTGTTTACTTTCATAATACATACACAATTCACACCAAGTTACCTCAGCACAAAGCAATTCCCTTATTGTGCTTTGCAGACTTCTCAAGTGTGAAATGGGTCATCTTTTAACTTGTGACCATTTTCCCCATGATGGAAATTTCACATAAATTTTATAGAATATACATCATATATCTATTGAATGCGTGTGTGTGTGTGTGTGTGCGTGTGTGTATATGTATATACACACACATATATGAACAGTTTTGGCTGTCACTTAAGGACCTCATTCCCAGAGGTTGTCCCTGATTGCTTTTGTCCCTGGGACTGCAACCAGAATTCTGGTGCTGAGAAAGACAAGGACAGCCCAGCCAAAGAGTACATATATAAGCTAGCACGAGATTGCTCATCTAACCACTGAGTTTTAAGGCCATTTGGCAAATTAAAAGGAGATTTGGCCTGGTGATAGATTTCTAGCTTGCGCTCTTCCATTAACTAGTGGTAGGACCTTACACAATCCCTTTACTTCTCCCTGGGCCCCAGTTCCCTCGTCTGTAAAATGAAAGGAGTGGGTGTCACTGGGGATGCACTGAGCTCTAAGACTCCCATCGACTGGGGCTACCACAGCAGGTGGGAGCCATAGTGGTGAAGGGGATGATGTGTCTACATGTGTGTTGGGGGGGCGGGTCAGCCTCCTCCCCTCCTCCAATCAGAAGGGTTTCCCTATTTTCTGTTTTACAGATCAGGCATTGGGTGTAAGTTTCTGTTTGAAGGAAAGGTCTTCAGGCTCAGCAAAAGCTAGAAGACTACTACTTTAGATCATTGCAAAAGTTGGGTGACCATGCATATTTTACCATCCACACCAGGACATCTGGGATTGGAAAGGAGATGCTATTACCAATTACACTGGGACAACAGACTTAAGTGGGAGCATCGCAGACAGAAAGAAAAGCATGATCATCCAACTGCTGAGTCCTCTGCCAGCTCAGAGGGCCTTGTGCCCCTCTCCAGTAATTCTATGTTTGGACTGTCCTTGTCTGTTCAGCACCGGAATTCTGGTTATAGCCCCAGGGACAGAAGTATTCAGGGACAGCCTCTGGGAATGAGGTCCTTAAGTGACAGCCTCAGGGACAGCAGCCATTAGTGACAGTTAAAGGGACCAAAACCATCAGGAGACAGCACCTTATTCACGGGAGTGTGCAGCTGGGAGAAATGCACAGGGCTACCTGTAAGTGACAGATGACACGGCTTCAGCCTGGCTCTCGCTCAGAATCATGTGAGAATCACAAGTTTCATGGTGAAAACATCAGTGAATCAACCAGCAGTTACCCAGTAAGCAAGTCCCCACAAAGAACCCAGCCCAGGAGATGAAAGACTATGCAAACAGCCCAAATCACGGGTCCTCGGAGTGGAGCACACACTCAACGCAGGACAAGGTCACAAGGCAGAAAAAAGGTTTCAGAAAGCAGGCGGTCAGATGCAGTATTGCACCAAATTGGGAGGATCTTAGAAGGATTTCTATGGAGGAAAAAAAAAAACGCAGAGAACTGGAGCTCTCTCCCCACCACCCCAACATATGCACAGCACGGGCCCTGTCAGGACGCACGACAGGCTTCGCGCGGGCCCGGTTGAGACTGATCGGTCGCTTGCTTCATTGAGTTCCCCACACTTTGCCCATCCATCCCTTGTTTGCTGATGTGGTGTCCTCCCTGTGTTTCTGCTCTGGCAATGGCCCTAGCCTTGCCATGGCCCTTCCCTCCCTTCTGCTCCAAGTCTCACTAACGATGAAGTTTGTAGCAACGTGGCAGAGTAAGGAGAAGGCTGCTGGTGTCATGAGCTATAACAAATAACAAAGGGGATTGTTTACTTTTGATTATTTTTGTGTGGGGGGCGTGCCTCTTAGCTGGCAAATAATGGGAATGTTTCAGCTAGGAATAGAACATGGTTTCTCCTTCTAATCTGGACTTCCCTACCTACTAGGTGTGTAATATTGGGCCAAGACTTGGTTTTCTCATCTGTCGAATGGGGATACAGAACTGCTTGACCGGCCTTCCCCACAGGAGTGATGAGTTATCCCCCAAGTGGCCCCAATACTCTGCTATCTTGTGCCCCCTTCCCATGCCAAGGCCAGGTGAGTTCTGCAATTCCTTTGGGATTATGTTCGCGTGGGAACTTGGGCTTCATTCAGACTCTGTCCCCCTTACATTTCACTCCTCGGGTAGTTTTCCTCCTCTGCTTTCAGCCATGAAACTCCTCTTTTTCCTTAATTTTTGCACAAAACAACTCACTTTGTGCATCTGTTAATAAGTCAGACTTTGTCGACTTTGGGGAAACAGAAGGACTTCACATCACAGCTCTGCAAACAACTAAAAGTTAAATATTGGACTTTCGTTTCTGTGAACCACCTCGGCCATTTCTGCCAATGCAGGCGTCTCCCACTCCAATTCGTGCCTCGTGTGCGCGCCGTCTTCTCGGCTCTCAGCAGCGGAGAAGCAATGTCCAGGAATCACTGGGCAGAGTAGTTCAACGCCACCAGCCTCTCTCTCCAGACTCAACCCTGGCTTCCCTTGCTGTCTCTAGGGCCGCATGAATACATCTGGCTAAAGAATGAACCGCATTCTGAGAGTGGTTTTGAGTGAGAAAAAGTGCCTCTTCTTTTATGAAAAAGGATGACCCAGTGTCCAAGTTGGAGTGGGGGTGGGACCCGTGGGCGGGAGGAGCCCAGGCCCTGAGCAAGGGGCGAGGCAGCTGCCCGACGGCAAACGCCACTCAGAGCTATTGGCAAACCGAGAGGGGCCCAGTGTGGGCAGGGGAAAGGCCCCCCTGAAGAATAAGTTTAAATCTTCAACTACTTTGCAGGTAGGGGCACCTCAGTGGAGGCGCAGAAGCTTAAGGAGCGACATCCCCGGTGGCCTCGCGGCGCTTTCCTTCCATTCTTTGATCGTCGTTCCTAACGCCAAAGGCATCGCAGGAAGAAGGGAGAAGGGTCGATCCCCTGCTCCTCCTCCTAGCACCACAACCGAAGGCCAAATCCTTCCAGAGTCCGGCCACGCGCCCTGCTCTCAAGAGAAAAGGGAGAAGCTCTTGGTGTGCTCTGGGCAGGGACACATTGGATTTCTCCCTGGTGTCCCATTGACTAATTATGTCACTGCGAACAAGATAATGTGTTTGAAAGCTCTTCGAAAACTAGAAAATAGGATACAAAGGAGGGAAGGATTTAATTAATAGTCATTGCTCAGGTGGGATTAGCCTGGCTTGATGCTGGACTGTAGCTAGGGCCCAGGGAGCTCCTGGCATTCCATCAGGTGTGAAGGGAGGAAATGAAGCTGGGTATTAGAGCTTCGCTGTAACAAATGAACACGAGAATACCCAGCGCAGCGAGGTACAGTGAGCTGGGGCTCCAGCCAGAGGTTTTATATAAATGCTAACAAGGCAAGAATGGGATCCGGCTGGCGAGGTGGCAGAGAGCGGAGCTGCAGCTCATTTCCTCGGACAGCAGCATGGTCTCACTTTAATTTGCAGATATTTTAAGCTTTGGGCCCTGATACCTGCCGGGAAGGGAGGCAGGTGCATCCTAGTGGATATAATAAATTAAAGCTGAAGTCCAGGAGGATTACTCCAACTTCAGAAACACCACTGTCTGTTTTGTGCCTTGTTATGTGTTTCAGTCACTTTTTAAAAGATATTGTTTTATTTATTAGAGAGAAGGGAAGAGATGGAGAAAGAGAGGAACACATTAATGTGTGGTTGCCTCTCAAGCACTCCAGACTGCAGATCTGGCCCACAACCCAGGCATGTGCCCTGACTGGGAATCGAACCTCTGACCCTTTGATTCACAGGCCACCACTCAGTCCACTCAGTCACACCAGCCAGGGCTGTTTCAGTCACTTCTTATTCCTGCCGTATTTTCCGGGAAAGATTTTATTTTAGGAATGGCACAGGATGTCTCAAACAACTGGAGCGTATTTAGGGGTCAGTACTTATAAGAATGGGCTTCGGCGCCTTTGGCACCAGGTAGATCAGGTTTGAGTCCCCAGGTATGTTATTTTGAGTGAATATAGTTAGCTGCTTTAAGCCTCAGTTTCCTCATGTGTGAAATGGGCTACTGAGAGTGCCCAGGGTATCTTTAGGGATTCTTTGAAGTACATATGTAAATGCTGAGGTCAAGGTGTGGCATATAGTAGGTGCTCAGTGAGTGTAGCTGTTATTATTATTATCGTTATTATTTCTCAGTTGCTTATTCATGCAGCCTCACGAAGTAATGAACTCAACCAGGATTGACTTAGCAGGGAATGTAGGCTACAGTCACTGCACCGTCATATGCTTTACTCTTTTCGCCTAACAAACAAAGCATCCTTTGAAAAGGAATTGCTTTCGTTTCCCATGGGAAGTAATTTCTACAACCCACGAGTAAATGCACTCTAATGACTAGAATGTGACAGTAGCTATCAAGAGTGAAATGTTCCATAAACAGTACTGCCTCCTAAAATTACTCAATCTCAGGGCTCCGTTTGAGTCTTCTCTTGCCCTCTCAGTTTTGCTGCTGCTTCTCATCCTCCCACCCACCCCATCCCCTTTCCTCTATCCCATCGTTCTGGGATCCTTAGACCTGACTACGACCACCCCAAATTCCTGAGGAGGATGGGGTTGTCCTGGGGTTCAAGATGAAGCTCAAAGGCCTAGATGCACCTCTGTTTTTCCCGAGTGCCCTGGGGGATGGGGTGTGGGGTTTCGATTCAGCAAAAGGCAGTTTGCCAATAGGCAAACCAGTGGACCATGCCTCATACATTTTCAGGAAAACATTATTTAATCTCAGAACATCTGCAACAGTCTGCAACATATTTTCCCCAAGGTTTTACTCTAAACTGACAGAAAGATACTGGACCCCCACACACAGATTCTGTGACATATCTGGGTATTATTGAAAAAAATATCGGTTAGGTTGCCGACTTGGAGTGGTGTCAGCATGAATAGGAAATAGGCCAGCGCTCTTATCATCGCTGACAGACTCTGTAACTCACCTGCTGATAGTGTCAGTAACGCCGCTCCCTGTGATGGGGGCTCTTCTCCCACTTTGAAAGCATTGTTCTCAAGCAGGCAAAATAATTAAGGTGTTTTCAGAGTTTATGTTTACTTTGTCAGAGTAAGCAAGAATTCCATGATCAATGCATTACACCGCGCAGACACACGAGAAATGTCAATGAATTCAATACATTTGGAAACATGCCAAAGCTTATTTTTCGACAGCGTAAACTTGCTTTCTGCCCCTCCATAGTAGGATCTACAATTCTAAACGGGTGTCAGATTTAATGCCTTCATTTTACAAATAAAGAGGCTAAGTCCCAAGGATTGGAAATTATTTCACTGGGGCCACACAGACGATTAGCAGAGCAGAGTCCGGAGCCCTGAACTGAGGACTTCGAGGATTTCCTCCCACTTCTCACTTACTGATGCCATTCCTTTCATTACTAGCCCTAAAAATGGATCTTGCCCCTGTATTTCTCTGTCTTCTAAATTAGAAACCACGTACAGCACGAGACATCTTTTGTTTGCCCGTGAAGTTTAAAAATATTTTTCTGAATTTAGTTAACTTTTTCAAAAATGGAGGTTTTTCTCAAACATTTACCTTTCTGGTTTCTCTTAAAATGTAGACTCTCTGACAACATTGGGGTTTTCAGTCTTGAAAGGCAACATTCAGGTGGAGCTGGGTGGCCATCATTCCCTTCTGATGGCACCCGTGCTCCTGCCACAGTCCTCCCCACTCCCTGCTGTCTCTGATCCAACCTGCTGCACCCCTCTACCTACCTGGCTGCTGTTTGCATGGATCATGACTCTGAGTTGAAAACATGACAAACAACTTTATTGTTCCAACCAAGGTATCAGCTGGAACCTCCCTGTTTCTCAAGAACTGCTGAAAACTGTCTCAGATCCCCAATTCCGTGGCCCCCCACATCTGAGATTTTCCCAGTAATTGTGTGAATGCCGATAGATTAATATTCTCATGGTCTGCTTTGCCTCTAGCACCAATGGTTTTGACTGATGACAACTTTAAAGGAACTAAACTTTTCTTTAGTCTCCTCCCCTTACCCCAGGCAGTTTGGAACTATGACTAGACTTATAATGATGGGTTTGTTTTGTGTTGTCTTTTTTGCAGGGGCGGAGGGGGTGTTATGGAGTAAAGGTTTTAACAGTCCCCCTCACAGCCAATATTACTTAACAATTCATTCTCCATGAGGACTTTTCTCTGGCCTTTCTTCCACAGAGAGTTGTGTCATTCTATCTCCTCCCCTGCTCTTCTGTGTCCCCAGCCCTCTTCAAACTTCCCTCTCGCAACAGTGGAGCAATTCAGCCTTCTGCCAAATGTGCTGTTGCAAACCCACTGAGGCACTCACGGGGCAGAGGGCTCTTCTCTATTAACACTATCTGTGTCCGTTAGGCAGAAGTCAGGATTCTAGACAGCAGCTGTTTGGCAGTTTTACGACCTTCCGCAACTGTGCATCGGCCTCTGAGGAGCTAAGTCCCTAGACTCTTATTCCTGTTACGAATCCGCCTGATTCCCTGACCTTAGACATATATAAATTGTCCGGTCCGAAATATCAGAGTGCGAGGTGTACCTGTTTACATGGCTGCTGTCCCTGCTGGACTATAAGCCTCATGAAGTCAGCCTCATTGACTCATTTATCTTCAGATTTTCATGACCTACACAGTGGGGAGGGTAGAGGGAGGGGCCAGGGAGCAGGGAACAGAGGGAAGGATCACTGAACAATAGATGAAGAAAAGAAGGAAAGAGGAAAGGAAGGGTGATCACCTGCTACGTTGTACCTGTCGTTCACTGCATGAGGGGGCAGGGACCGAATAGGGCCAATGGGTGCTGAAAGCCAGGCCACGCTGTGCCCATCGAGCCAGAAGCCCTGTCTGGCTTCTGCTTCTTCCGCTTGCCTGTCTTGCCCCCATTTGCTGCCCTGTCCCAGAAAAGGCGCTTTTTCTAATTCTTACAAAGGTGCTGTCTGGGCCAGGGCTGAATGGAAAAACATTTTGTTTAGGAAACGTGATTTTTTTTTTAACAGTTCGGTTTGTTTTAACCACCAAGAAAATTCCCATGACTTTGTCAGGATTTGCCACAGTGGTCCCTGATACCGAGGACCCTCCAACCCCCAAGAAGCAGGAGCTGCCCACAGCAATAGGAATGCCCCAAATGTGAAGAAAGCGGAGCACGGGAGCCTGAAAATAAGTTAAAATCCCTGCTCCCCCAGCTGCATCTGTGGACCCCTTGTCCAATGACTGTCCCCTTCAAGAAGTGCTGAAACACAGCTCCACACCCTCACTCCCAGGCCTTTCTGGGAGAGGGGCGGTCCGCTGGTAGACTTCCAACTCTCGCCCAGGTCACCGAGCTCAGCCTGTCACCTCCCGTTAATGGAGCTCTGGTTGGGGAAGAGCATCTGGCCAGAAGTGTCACCTGGCCCAAAGGGTGAATTTAGGTTGGATTTCAAGGCTGAGCTAAGCGATATTTCAGCTGAGCTCTGGAAAGGTGGGCCAAGTGTGGAAGGAGCACGCAGCTGAGTTGGGGGGCCGAGCCGGTGGCAGAAGAGGCTTCCCCCAGCCCCTGCGCTTCGCAGCTGCACACTTCCAGCCGTAGCCAGGAGCCTGAGATGGTGGCTCTGTGGGAGCCCCTGCCCTTGGCTCCAAGACACTGCTTGAGGCATAGGAAGAGGGGCTAAACAAGGGCAGCTGATCGGCCCGGGCTGGCCTTTCAGTGAACCAGCGTTACCTCCCACTTTGGACTCAACGCCAAGTCTTTGTTCAAGACACCTGTGACTGTTCCTTCTCAGCAAGCTAGGGTCAAGGGCAAAGGCCTTCCAGAAAACCTAATGACAGGAAGGGTACCTCAAAGCTATGCTCCTCTGGGGAACGGGAAAGAACTCAGGACGAGGGCTCTGATGGGCCTGGGTTGGAAGGTGCTTCACCTCATGCTAGTGGGTTCCTTAATCTCTCTGGCCTCAGTTATCCCTACTGTAAAATGGGAATGGTCTCCAAAAGTAGCTATTTGGAGGGCTCTCTAAAAATTAAGTGAGAAAAACTGGTCAAAGCACTTAGGACAGCAGGCTCGAAGTGATCACGTGTTGATGGTGATGCATAATGTTGGCTCTAAATCACAGATATACCTTGAAATACATGCTCTAACTGACTCATAAACACCAACTGAGTTCTGGTTATAAGGGGTTGAAGCCCTTGGAATGTTCTGGAGCTGTGCTTCCCAAACTTCAGCTTTCATACAGATACCTGGGTGTCTTGTTAAAAGATTCTGACTCAGAAGGTCTAGAGTAAAGCCCAAGATTCTGTGTTTTCAATGAGCTCTCATGCTGCTGGCTCATGGGCCACACTGAGCAGCTGAGCCTTTAGAGAAAGAAATCATGGATGCACGAGGTCTGTCCAGAAGATATCCGCCGTGTAATATGAAAGATAGAGACATATATTGAGGAAGATACAAGATACAAGAAACATTGTGCATAGGACAGTGATGCCTCAGCCCCCTTCAAAGTGGGCACCTTGGGACTTCACACAGTTCTCCCAATCACTATCAGCTTGTCCTGTCATATTTTCCTGAATCTCTTCGATGGTCTGAAATCTCTTCCTTTTCAAAGGTGATTTTAGTTTTGGGAAAAGCCAGAAGCCATGGGGAGCCAAATCTGGGCCTTAGAGGGGCTGAGTCACCTGGATGGTTCGATGTTTCACCAAAAAACTCTGCAAAAGACAGGATGCGTGAGCAGGAGCATTGTTGTGATGAAGTTGCCAATCACCAGTTGCCCATAGCTGTGACCTTCTGAATCATCTGAATAGTTTCTGTGGAGAAATGTTCAAGCCTGAAGTAAAATTTGATGCAGATTCATTGCCCTACTCACTGTCACTTTGAATGCGACGGCCACACAGTACATATGCTCACTCAACAGTGTTTACGACCCCCACTGACTAGAACAGTGAAGTTGTCACTGTTCATGCATTGGCATTCCAGTCCATTCTCCTTGGCTGCCAGGTTACATGGATGTCATGCAAACCATTCTCATTATATTAACAACAGATGGATTTTTTCCGGCCAAACCTCATATTTTCTCCAGAGCTACCCTCTAGCTGCAAAACATCTGCCTAAAGCTTTATTCCCTCCCTTTTCCTATGGATGCCCTTAAAAGAAAGTGCTAAGGAGCAGAGAAATGGCCAGAGGGGGCAGGCGGCAAGGAAGAGAAGGAGCAGCTGGAGGTCTGGATGATCCACAGTCTGGGTTCTCAGTCTCCCTGCAGCTCCCAGCAGCTCCTTCTCCCCCTGTGAAAGGAATGGGCAACAAATAGGGGGAGGTTCAGAATCTGAGGCCAAGAATCAGCCTGATTGTTCCTACCCTGCATGGAGATTAAGCCTTAGGGATCCTGGGCCCTGATCCACTTTACAGGCTCCTCAGCACACTGTGAGCCTGGGCCACGGCTGACACCATTCATTCATCATCAAGCAAATATTCACCGATTTGTCTACTAGTGCGAGGCACGGTGCTAAGTAAGACCCAGAACCCCGCTCTCCGGATCAAGCTCTTGCTCTGTCATTACTTCAACTGTCTTTCTAGGCAAAGTTAGGTGTGCAGTGGTAATGGGACCCTAGGTGAAGAGCCCATCATTGCACCGGCTGCTACGGTGTTGGTGGCTGAGAGTTTACAGCTCAGTCCCTCCTTGGGATACCCTTGGTCAATGTCACACCCCAACTCTGGACAGCCCGAACTAATGTCTGGTGGATGGGGAGGGCATACTTGCTTTAATTGGGAACAGTTTTGAAGGACCAGGGTTACCAGTATGATTGACTGAGGCCTGCATTGTAACTGCATGACAGAGCTGCATGTAACTGTCTGCCCAACCTTACGTCTGTCATCCCTCACAGGTACTGTTCCTGACTGAGCACACGCCGCATCAGACATTTGCAGAGAAATCTTAGGGTGTCAGAATCTGTGTCCAGGGAATAGAAACGAAGAAAATCACTTTCATCCGAGTACTGTCTATGCCTGAGAGCATCTGGCTATGGCCCCAACAGATATATTTGCATTTTTAGAAAAACATTTTCTTGAAGTCTTTTCAAGAGCTCCTAGAGAACAGAGATTCTCAGATGCATTTACTTACTTTTTAAAAAGTATAAAAACAACTGTAATCCATAGTAAATGTATAAATATAATCTCATTTTAAAAGAAGTGAAAAATGTAGAAAAATACACAGTGAACGTTGAAAGACACTTTTAATCTGGCTCCTTCCTCTTACCGAGCTCTTTTCCTTAGAACTAGCCACTCACTGCTTGAGCGTATCCTTCTAGATAAACCTTTTATGGTGCATTTGCACATATATAAATGTATATAAATATACTTATTTTTAATATAAATGGGATCTAATTATTTAAGGCATTTTCCTACTAAAGTTTTGAAGCGTGAAGACCTTTTCACCACCAAATGCAGATCCTCCTAATGCTTTTTAATGGCTGTGTAATATTCCACAGCATGGATACCCCATTTGGCTATTCCGTGGGGTTGAGACTTTTAGTGCTCACCCATACCCAGTTCTTTTCTCCTCTGGACACATGAGAGGATTATGCTTCCTGCTCCATTGGAATGATTTGGAGCCACACAGCTACCTCTGGCTAGTGGGTTGAGAGTGGATGTACCTTATGTCACTTGTGGGCTAAAGTATTTAATTGTAGGTGTGAGGCCCTCCAGGACTCCATACCCTAAGACAATGGAGAAGGCCTCCTGTTGAGATGGTAGGGCCACCAGATACAGACAGCCCGGACAGCTAAGTCTCAGCCTGAAGAGGTTACCGCATGGGTTGTGCGGATGCAGAGCAAACCTTGTAGTGAGTGAGAAATGACCCTTTGCTATGTTAAGCCGGTGTTTTGGTTTTTTTTAAACCATAGCATAACCGACTGTATTCTGACTGATGCACTCCCCTCGTGGGCATTTAGGTTGCTCCTGATTTTTCACTATTAAATAAAATACTGCAAAAAACATTCTTTATATATATTTCTGAGTGCAGCATGGATATTTTTATAGAATGAGTACCCAGGAAAGAAACTAATGGTACCTCAGTCGGTTTGGGTTGTTCTATCAAAAACACTATAAACTGTGTGGCCTATAACAATAAACAGTTATTTTTCACCATTCTGGAGGCTCAAAATCCAAGATCATGGAGCAGGCAGATTTTGTAGCTGGTAAGGACCCACTTCCTCCTAGAAAACCGTCTTGTTGCTGTAACCTTATGTGGTAGACGGGGCTGGCTAGCTCTCTGAGGCCTGTTTTACAAGATGGTTTCTTTTATAATCTCATTCATTAGTGCTTTGCTCTCATGACCTAATCACCTCCCAAAGGCCCCACCTGCTAATATCGTCACCTTTGTGGTCAAATTACAACATATGAAATTTGGGGACATGAACATCAGACCATAGCAAATAGCCAAATGGTAGTCATATTTAATTTTGAGAGAAACATCAAATTATCTGCCATGGTCTTTACTAATTTACATAACCATTAACATTATCTCCCCTGTAAGTGGATCTTGTCCTAGAATATGTGTGTGTGTGTGCTAATTTGATAGAGGGAAGTGGTTTTTGTCATTTTAATTTACGGTTCCCTGACCACTGAAGGTTAAACAAATTTACATATTCTCGTTGGCCATTTGTATTTCTTCAGGATCTCATTATCTATATTTTTCCATTTATTTCCTAAGTTAAAATTTTTTAAAGATCTCTGGAATAGACTGTGTTCAAGAAGGCTTTTGTAATTGAATTCTTTGTCATCAAAGATAGTTCCCCATCTCAACTTCCCAAAGATGTCCCTGTGTCCTTTTATTCCTTCACAAACATTCATTCATTCTTTCTTTCTTCACAAATATTTATCAAATAGTGGCTATCTTCTAAGCACTGGGAATGCACTGGTGAGCAAAACTGAGTTCTCTGTTGCTGTACTATCAAAGAAAAGCGACATTGGACGAGTCCATTTTCTTTGTCTCTGGCCTTATTAACAGGCAGTAAAGCCACAGAGAGACCCTGTGATATGTGTGGGGGCGGAAGCAACAGACGGAGGGATATAAAAACAAGGCACCACTTCACCCCTTGACATTTAGCAGCAGCAACAAATATTTTCTGAGCCCCAGAGTAGGCTCCTGGAGTCATGGAATAATAGATTGTCAGGATCCCCACTTTATAGTTGAAGAAACTGAAGCACAGGAGCGAAGCGACTTGCCCAAGGGCCCCGACTCCAAATCCAAATGAATGCCCCGCTCTGTCACACTGCCTGCCTGGTAGGCCTTTGCAGCTGTGCCGAATGCACATAAACGCTTCTGGCTACAGGTGAGAGGCCGGCAGGTACCTGTCCCGGGAGATATTAAAAAATACACTCCCCGCCTTCAAAGGGCTGACCACCTGGCTGCCGCAACGTTCCCTCGGAACGGCTATTTGTATCATTTGGTTCAAAGCTTTGTTTTTTGTTTTATGACACAAAAGGAAAACCAGCTTATACTAGGCCTGTTAGAACTTACCTAAATGCTTGAAATTGTCATTAGGATAATGGTTCTCAAAAGAAGGTTGAAGCTCTCCAGACAGGAAGCTGTCACTGAATTTTAAGAAGTATTGACTTCTCCTGACATTTCGCTTGTTTTCTTGGGAACAGAAAATTCTGTTGTCCATCAGAGTACTCCTTCCTCTATGCATTAGTTAGTCTTCCCCTGTAGAACTATGTGAAAGCGCTGGGAATATTAGACAAAAATTTGGGCAAAGCATATTGGGTTCATGAGCTATATTCTTTAAGCCTCAGTTTTCTCAAATGTAAAATGGGGTTAATAACATGACCTCATAAGATTGCTGGGAGGGTTGAATAGGAAGCACTCAAATAGTTATGTCTATCTCAGGGTAAGCGATCAATAAATGTTAGCCATTATTATCATTCTATCCAATGCCGTGTCCTGCTCTTTATTTATCAACCAAGAACCTGGGCATCTGAGCAGCCATATCTGAGAACGCAGAACCATAAACCACAGCCATCTGCCTTTGTTTTGAATATTTCAAAAATCGATGAACCCTGAAGAACAAACGAGGCATCAGTCCTTGCGAATGAGTCACGGACCATGGTTCATTGTGCTTCACGTGCGATGCAGAACACACGCCTCTGCTTTCAGGTGTTACAATCAACTGAGATTTCAACAATTCAGAGCTTTGGAAGCCCATCCCACCACCTTTTCTGCCCACCATCAATCATTCTCCTTGATTCTCATTTATTTTAAATCCTGAGTTCTCTCTCTCTCTCTCTCTCTCTCTCTCTCTTTATTTAGGCTGGCTTACCTGTTCTATTCTGCAAAGAAGCACAAATTCACAAAATTAATCTTTTTCTTAAGTCCTGTGTGCAGGACTATAAAAATCCCCCTTTTTGCTCAGGCTGTCAGGAAGGGATGAATGGGCAGCTTAGCTTGTTGGACGGGGGTCAGGAGACTCAGGGTTTATTACTAGATGTCTCACCAACTCATGTTGACCTTAATTTCTTTGGGCCTCAGTTCTTTCCTCTGGAAACAGAACAGGCAGGATTGACAAAGGATACCCTTTTTCCAGTCAGCCTCATAGGGCTGTTGGCAGAATAAATGAGATTATGTCTAGAAAGCCATTCGAGTTCCTCAGAAAAGGGTGTTCTCTAAATACAGGCCATGATTACATGTCAGTCACGGGAAGCGGGAGAGCAAGGATGTCCAGGAGCCCCAGAGCGCATCTCTCAGGCACTCCCCCTTGTCTGAAACTGTAGAGATGCTTTAATAATGGAGGAAGAGCTCTCAGTGGTCAGAAGGGGCAGGTCACAGGTGCGGGTTCTGTTTGAGGACATGTGCAAGCTTTAATAACAGCCCGGGGACAAGGAGCAAAGCAGAAGCCAGAAATCCTTCCCTAAGCTTGGAGGACTCCCTCCTCCATTCCCCTCCCTCCCCAGGTGGGAATCCTGAGCACGCCGTCTGGCAGGCACTCAATGAATGCTCCAGGAATTGAGTGGAGGTGCATATAAACAAATGTATCTTTCTCAGAAGAGCAGTGGCCATGCTTTTGCCTGTGTGGAACGACACTTGAAATGATTACGGGTTAAGGGGTCCCCCCAATGTGTTGGGAAGTGTGAGGGTGGTGGAGTGTGAGCCCATTTACTGAACGCTTCCTTCTGTCACTGCTGGGTGGGGGTGTGTAAGAAGACAGGACTATCAGGTGGGCCCAGTGGGCTGGCATTGCTGGGAGACGGAGTTGTGAAGAGCTGAGGGTGGGTGAGGGGGGAATATCATTAGAACAACCTTTTTTGCAGGAGGAGGATAGTGGGCAGTGTCCTGGAGGAGTTACTTGGAAGAGGAGCCCAAGTCCCCTTGTCAGAGAAGGGATGAGAAGGACAGGATCCCTGGGGTAGAGAACCCAGGAAGACACATGTACTACCTGGCTGGTCGTTTCTTGAGCCTTTCTTTCCCCAAAACTGGGGCCATTCAGCCTCCACCTCTAGATCCTGCTCTACTGCAGGATTCTCACATCCAACTCTCATGTCTTTGTAGCAAAATAAAGTTGGATTTAGACCCCAACTCTGCTTTTTGGATTAATATTTTATTCTCAAAACCTCAGTTTCCCCACCTATCAAATGGAGGTAATAACATCTATCATCCCGAGCCGTGAGGAGGACAACAGCTGTCACAAAAAGATTCCCAAATGAGGATTGATGGCAGTGGTAGGGAGATGGTGGCAGAAATTTTGGAGATCTGGTCTTATACACAAGATCGCTGTGCTATCTGAGGTGCCTGAGTACCCACCTTGGTTAGCTGCCTGGTACCCCAGAAAGACAGCAGTTTCATCTCTGCTACTCTCTGAGGGCATCCTCACAGAGCTCCTGTTTCTGTGTTTACTGAGCATCGCCTGCCTGTCATTCATCCTCCAATAAAAACAGACATAGCGTACATTCCAGTGGGAGGAGATAGACAGTAAATGACATAAATGTGTAAAAATATGTAAATAATTATGTTAGATGGTAATAAGATCTTTAAGGGTATGGGGAGAATCAAGAAAAGAAATGTCAGTGTGAGATTGCCAATTTAGAGAAAATGGCCAGAAAATGGCCTTACTGAGAAGGGGATTTTCAGATAAAGACCCTGGCCTGGCGGAAGGGGTTAGGGGTGGGGGGCAAAGGGGGTAGAGTAACTTCTCTGACACCACCTACCAAGCTCTAGGACTGCACATCTGGGTTGCACATTTGGACACACCTTTCGTTCTGCCCAAGGGCCTGGCCTCAGACCAAGACAGACAGGGTGTCGGCAGTGTCATGCATAAACTAATAAAAGGAGGCTGGGAACCACTCCAGAAAGGAGCATCATCTTTGACAGGACTTTGGAAGGAGGAAGGAAGGAGGGAAAGATGCACCCTGGTTCAGAGACCTGGTGGGACCTGAGGACTAAAAGTGGAGTGATGCGGAGGCCCTCTGAGAAGCCAGGTCCAGTGCTTTAGATCCACACTTCTCAGACTGGTCGGACCAGCATCATCAGCGTCACAGTTTGTTCAAAATGCTGAGTGCCAGGCCCTAGCCTGGACCTATGGAATCAGGCTGTGTTTTAAGAAGACTGCTAGGTGATTTGTATGCGCAGGAAAGTTCATCTTCACCAAACAGAACGTGGTATGCTCCTACCTCATTTGTAGAGTTTGTAAGCTGAGTTCCCTTGCTGCACTTGAAGAGGGCAGAGCAGTAGCTGGTATAGTGGTAGAAGACAGGGTGAGAGAAGAAACCACTTGGGAAGGATACGGTAGCTCCACAATCTTCAAAGAACAAAGTTCCCTCTCTAGTTGCTTTGTGTTTCTCTTCCTGGACTCCTTTTTGTGGACAAGATGACTATTCCAATTTTCATTGCCACATCCTTTTAAGATGTGGAACCTTAATTTGACTCACATATTGTTGGTAATTGTCTGTTCACATGGCCACACCTAGCTGCAAAGGAGGCTGAGAAATGTAATCCTTAGCTGGGTGACTAGGTCTCTAACTTCTGCTACTTCTAAACACAGAAGAAATGGAAAATGGATTGTGTGGCAATAACAAGCCATCTCTGTTACCCCAAGGAAAAACATTACTGGGGCAAGCCATAAGCTAAAAAATATGCGAGGCCAAGGACTGAAATATAGCTACTCAGGTAACTTGGATCGAGCTCCCATCAATCAGAACACTTTGAACTTCAACCAGAAGATAGCTCCTCTGCCACCTCAGAGTATCTAAGACGCTCTCATTCAAGCTATGCTGAGGTAGCACTCACCGGTCAAGTTATATGAGGCTATGTCTAGCCTTTCTTCTGCATGATCCATACCGATGCCATATGACGTGTGAAATATTTTTAATAGCACTCACCTCTGCTGCCAACACTTGCACCTCTGAGGAAGGGGGAGGTGCAGGGTGGGGGGAAATGGTGTTCTTGCCCTTTTTCCCCTCTTTTCTCCCTGGAACAAGGAAGGCAGATGCTCAAAATGGGTTGTTCTCATGGTTACTTTTAAAATTCTACTTTTGAGTGATGGAGAAGTTCCTCTGCCAACCCAGGCTGAGTGCTATCAACTCTTATTTGCATGTAAGAAAACCTGAAGCAATTGTGAAAGAAAATAGGCAAATAAGAACAAGTTTGTTTACAACCGTGGGCATGTTTCACATTTACTCTTCTCCAAAAGGTCAGAATGGAATGCCATTTTTGTTTCTGTGTGTACATGGTAATTTATGCCCAGCTCCTTAGCTGGTGATCAGGCTGAAAGCATATTTGTAGCTTTCTTTAAGGAAGAGAATGCCAGGGGGTTCCAAGATGGCTGCAGAATAGCTGGAAGCCCCATCTGCTTGCCCCCAGCCCAGACTGATCTTGCAGCTAAACCACAGAGCAATCAATTCAAAAACCCAGCTGAGCAGGAGTGTGGAAGTGAGCATGTGCACCGACAAGTAGATGGGTGTGTGTCTGAGTGTGCAAGTGCCTGTTAGCCTATGAGAGCACCCGAGTGACCCAGGCTCTCCTGGTGGAGCCACTGCCGCCGCCGCAGCCACAGCCACCACGCAGCCTGGTGCTTCTGTCTGCGTAGATTTGGAGCAGGAGCCATTTTGTGGAATTCGCAATATCCTCTGTGGGAAGAAGCCACCAGAGCAGCTGCACCTTGGTATCTGGACTTGCCCGTGACCTCTACACCTGCCAGGCCAGGCCACGCATCCTGCCACCACTAGGATCCAGGGCCTGGGAGTCTGTGGTACTTGCTGTGGAGGGGGCTGTAGCCTCCCCACCCCTGGGCACTGCTGGAACCTCAAAGGGGACAGAGTCTGACTGAGGAGGGTGCAGATTTGACCCAGAAGCCAGGAGTGCTAGGGTGTGTGAAGAGAGGAAGCTGGGGCAGCACTGATGCCAGAGATCGCAGCAGAAACACAGCAGTGGGGACAGAGTCTCAGGAATCCAAGGCTGAGACTCATTGGAGGGAGCGGTGTGAGTGCCCCACGACCGTCCCGTGTTCTAGTTTTGCTGCTGGACTCTTCCTTTTCCTCCCCCACCCCATGAGGATGATGTGAGTCTTAGAAGAACATGATGCACACAGGATATATTCTGTTGAACTGGGAAAGAGTGGGGAGAGGCATGGGTGTGAGAGAGAAGAGTTGATAAGTGGCCTCCCGTACGTGCCCTGACTGGGGATCAAACCCATACCTAGAAGCCCTCTAAAGGCAGAGGTGGGCATGGTAGGGATTGAGCCCCTTAACCAGACAGAGGAACGTTCCCACCAATGAATGGGCCAATAAAAATCAGGTCCCAAATACAACAGGAGAGTCCACGTAACCCACACAAAGGACATTCCTAGAGCACCCAGATCAGGAGATCAAGGAGTCTTCACCATGGGGGCTCTCTGTTCTGGGGAGAGATGAAAATCACTGGAGATAAACCCATCATCATCTTTTTTTTTTCCTTAAAGGGGCAAAACACAGGTTATGTGTTTGCGGTTACCCACCTTGGGCCCCAGCAAAGGGAGGGTAGCACACACTGCAAGGAGTACCTGGAGTGGGAGGCATGGGGGAGAGTCTTGGGGGAGTAGCTGTGGGATTTTCAGGGCCTGGATATACCTTTGCTACATAGCAGCCATCTTTCTTGAGAAGAGCTAGCCCCTCCCAGGGAAAAATCAATTACCTTACCCTGTGGGATACCACTCCCCCCCACCTCTGGAAATTCCCTCCCCGCAACCTCTGAAATCCTGTTGGCTCCACTCAGAAACTCTTTTTGTTTTCTCTTGTTTTCAGTTTTACTCTGTCTTCGTGTTCTGTTTTATTTGGGGGGTTTCCCCCTCTTCTCCCATCCAGCATCTTAACCATTGCTGAGGAGACAGGAACATAAACAGACTCAGGGTTTGTCAGAGGCTGGCGGTAGGGCACAGCCAATACATACACTATTCTGGGAAACAGATTGGTGCTTCCCCCTCACAAGAGAGCTACAGAAACACCCTTCCATGGAGAAAAATAGCTAAGTGAAATTGAGACAAGAAATTTATCAGACATTGAGTTCAAAGTAATGGTTATAAGGATGCTCAAGGAACTCAGTGAGAACTACATGGAACTTAGTGGGGCCTACATCAGCATGAAAAGGGACATAGAAACCTTGACTAAGAAGCAGGTGGAAATAAAGAATGCAATGTCAGAAATGAAGAACACAATAGAAGGAATTAAAAGCAGGCTAGATGAAGCAGAGAATGAAATCAGTGGGCTGGAAGAAAAACCACCCAGTCGGAGCAACAAAATGAAAAAAGACTCAAAAAGCACAAGGACAGTTTAAGGGAGCTTTGAGACAACATGAAACATAACAATATTCACATCATAGGGATACCAGAAGGAGAAAAAAAGGAGCAAGGGATAGAAAATCTGTTTGAGAAAATAATGACAGAAAACTTTTCTAACTTGGTGAAGGAAAAAAGTCATGCACGTGTAGGAAGCACAGAGGATCCCAATCAAGATGAACCCAAAGAGGCCCACTTCAAGACACATTATAATCAAAATGGCAAAATTTAAAGACAAAGAGAGAATCTTAAAGGCAGCAAGGAGAAACAGCTAGTAACATACAAGAGAGCTCCAATAAGGCAATCA
The DNA here is from genome assembly GCA_004026545.1 of Mormoops blainvillei. Lineage (NCBI taxonomy): Eukaryota > Metazoa > Chordata > Mammalia > Chiroptera > Mormoopidae > Mormoops > Mormoops blainvillei. The sequence continues at coordinate 28,395 of PVJD01005826.1, read as the reverse complement.
GCTGATTTCCCAATAGAAACACTGCAAGCCAGAAGGGACTGGCATGAAATATTCCAAGTAGTGAAAAGCAAGGACTTGCAACAAAGACTACTCTATCAGGCAAAGTTCTCATTTAAAATGGAAGATGAAGCAAAGAGTTTCACAGGCAAAAGAACGCTAAAAGAGTACATCCCATGAAGCCAGCACTGCAAGAGATGTTAAAGGGGCTGCTTTAAGAAGAATAGAGAGAGAGAGAGTGAGGAAAACAGGCACAAAGGCAAAAAAATGGCAACGAATAAGTACCTATCAATGATAACCTTAAATATAAGTGGATTAAATGCTCTAATCAAAAGACACAAGCTAGCTGAGTGTATAAGAAAACACAACCCAAATATATGTTGTCTACAAGAGATCCATCTCAGAACCAAAGATATATACAGGCTGAAAGTGAAGGGATGGGAAAAAAGTATTCCATGCAAATGAACATTAAAGAAAAGCTGGGATAGCAATACTTATAACAGAAAAAATAGACTTCAAAACAAAGGCCATAACAAGAGACAAAGAAGGTCACTACATAATATCTAAGGAAGTAGTCCAACAAGAGGATATAACTCTTGTAAACATATGCACCAAGTATTGGTGCACCTAAATATATAAAGAAAATATTGGAGGACTTTAAGAAAGAGATAGACAACGATATAGTCATTATAGAGGATTTTAACACCCCACTGTCAATAATGGATAGATCTTCCAAAAAACCAATCAATAAAAATATGGCAGAATTGAATGTCACTCTAGATCAAATGGACTTAATTGATATTTATAAAACATTTCACCCCAAAGAAGCAAAATATACATTCTTCTCAAACACACATGGATCCTTCTGAAAGATAGGCCACATGATAGGACACCAAAAAAACCTTAACAAATTCAAGAATTGAAATCATAACAGTCATCTTCTCAGATCACAATGGCTTATAACTAGAAACTAACTTCAAGAGAAAAACTCAAAAACATTCAAATACATAGAGGATGAATAACATGCTATTAAATTATGAATTCGTTAACAATAAGATCAAGAAAGATATCCAAAAGTCCATGGAAACAAATGAAAATGAACACACAATGCCTCAAAACCTATGGGACACACCGAAAGCAGTCCTGAAAGGGAAGTTCATAACAATTCAAGCCTACCTAAAGAAGATAGAGAAATCTCAAATAAGCAACCTAATTCTACATGTAAAAGAACTAGAAGAACAACAAACAAAGCCCAGAGCAAGAAGGAGGAATGAAATACTCAAGATCAGAGCAGAATTAAATGACACAGAGACTAAAAAATACATATATCAATGAATTCAGGAGCTGTTTCTTTGAAAAGGTAAACAAAATTGACAAACTGTTAACTAAACTTGTCAAGAAAAAAAAGAGAGAGGACCCAAATAAATAAAATCAGAAATAAAAGAAGAGAAGTAATAACTGATACCACAGAAAAACACAGGATTGTAAGAAATTACTATGAACTACATGCCAAGAAACTGGACAACCTGGGCAAAATGGATAAATTTCTAGAAACATACAATCTTCCAAAATTGAATCAGGAAGAAACAGAAAACCTGAATAGACAAATAACAACTAAAGAAATTGAAGCAGTAATCAAAAAACTACTGACGCACAAAAGCCCTGGGCCCAGTGGCTTCACGGGCGAATTTTACCAAACATTCAAAGAAGAACTAACACCTCTCCTTCTCAAACTATTCCAAAAAATTCAAGAATAGGGAAGGCTCCCAAACTCTTTTTATGAGGCCAGTATTATCCTAAGCCCCAAACCAGGTAAAGACGCTATAAAGAAATAAAATTACAGGCCAATGTCTCTGATGAACATAGATGCTAAAATCCTCAACAAGATACTAGCAAGCCGGATCCAACGATACATTAAAAAGATCATATAACATGATCAAGTGAGATTTATTTCAGGGATGCAAGGATGGTATGATATTTGCAAATCAATAAATTTGATACATCACATAAACAAAATGAAAGACAAAAATCACATGATTATATCAATAGATGCAGAAAAAGCATTTGATGAAATCCAGTACCCACTTATAAAAACACTCAGCAAAGAGGGAATAGAGGGAGCAGACCTCAACATAATAAAGACCATATATGAAAAACCTACTGTCAACATCATACTCAACGGGCAAAAACTAAAAGCATTTCCCTTAAGGTCAGGAACAAGACAAGGATGTCCGCTTTTACCACTATTATTCAACATAGTACTAGAGGTCCTAGCCACAGCGATCAGATAAGAAGAAGAAATAAAGGCCATCCAAATTGGAAAGTAGGGCATAAAACTTTCATTATTTGCAGATAACATGATACTGTACATAGAAAACCCTATAGTCTCCACCAAAAAATTACCTAACCTAATAAGTGAATTTGGCAAAGTAGCAGGATACAAAGTCAATATTCAGAAATCGATAGCATTTTTGTACACCAACAGTGGAACTATCAGAAAGAGAAACTAAGAAAAGAATTCCATTTACTATAGCAGCAAATAATAATAATAATAATAATAATAATAAACACCTAGCAGTAAATTTAACCAACAAGATAAAAGACCTGTACTCAGAAAACTACAGTACATTGAAGAAAGAAACTGAGGAAGATACAAATAAATGGAAGCATATATCCTGTTCATGGATTGGAAGAATTAACATCATTACATTAAAATGTCCATACTACCCAAAGCAATCTATAGATTCAATGCAATTCCTATTAAAATACCAAAGACATATTTCACAGATATAGAACCAATACTTGAAAAATTTATATGGAACCAGAAAAGATCCCGAATAGCCACAGTAATCTTGAGAAAGAAGAACAAAGTTGGAGGCATCACAATACCTGACATTAAACTAAACTACAAGGCCACTATAATCCAAACAGTCTGGTACTGGCATAAGAACAGACACCTAGATCAATGGAACAGAATAGAGAGCCCAGAAATAAACCCCTGTATCTACAGTCAATTAATATTTGACTAGGGGCATGAGCATACAATGGGGTAAAAATAGCCTCTTCAATAAATGGTGTTGAGAGAACTGGACTGGTACATACAAAAAAATGAAACTAGACCACCAACTTACCCCATACACCAGAATAAACTCAAAATGGATAAAAGACTTAGATATAAGTTGTGATACCATAAAAGTCCTGGCAGAAAACATCCTAGGGCAAAGGAAATAAAGAAAAAAAAAGGGACTATATCAAATTAGAAAGCTTCTGCACAGCTAAAGAAACCATCAAAATGAAAAGGGAACTGACTGTATGGGAGAACATATTGCCAATGATGCATCAGACAAGGGTTTAATCTCTAAAATATATAAAGAATTCATGCAACTGAACACCAGGAAGACAAACAATCCAATTAAAAATTGAGCAAAGGAACTGAATAGACACTTCTCCAAGGAGGACATACACAGGGCCCAGAGACATATGAAAAAATGCTCAATATCACTAGCCATCAGAGAGATGCAAACTAAAACCACAATGAAATATCACCTCACACCCATCAAAATGGCTATCATTAATAAATCAACAAACGAGTGCTGGTGAGTATGTAGAGAGACGGGAACCCTAGTATACTGTTGGTGGGAATGCAGGCTGGTGCAGCCACTGCGGAAAACAGTATGGAATAGCCTCAGAAAATAAAAATGGAACTGCCTTTTGACCCAGCAATTCCACTGCTGGGAATATACCCTAAGAATCCCAAAACACCAATTCAAAAGAACCTATGCACCCCTATGTTCATAGCAGTGCTATATACAATACCCAAGTGTTGGAAGCAGCCTAAATGCCCATCAGTAGATGAATGGATTAAAAAACTGTGGTACATTTACACAACGGAACACTGTGCAGCAGAAAGAAGGAATTCCTACCCTTTGCAACAGCATGAATGGAACTGGAGAGCACTATGCTAAGTGAAACAAGCCAGGTGGCGAAGGACAAATACCACACGATCTCACTTATAAGAGGAATCTAATGAACAAAATTAAGTAACAAGCAAAACAGAACCAGAGACATGGAAACAGGGAACAGAATAACAGCTGCCAGAGGAAAGGGGGAGGGAGGGAAGGGTGGAAAGAAGGGGAAGGTACTAGTCAAAGAACATCTATGAATGACTCATGGACATGGACAATGTGTGGGGATAGACGGTGGGAGTGGGGGTGGGCTGGATGGAGGAGGGCAAAGGGGGGAAAATTTGGACAATTGTAATAGGATAAACAAGAATAAAAAATAATAAAATAAATAAGAAAGAGAATGCCAAAATATATGAACTTTGCAAACTTTACATAAACACATGAGTTTATGTATATATCGCTAGCTGGGGCCCCACCCCCAAGCCCACACACAGTCCTTCAGGGTCCTGAAAGGGGCCTTTGCAAATCGAGAGACCTCCAAGCTTACCCCGAAGCTAAGGTTTCATTAACTTCATAGTAAATATGCTTCTAATTATAATGGACCACTCAGGTGTTTACTTGTTCGTTGTTTTTCTTCCCCGGCTAGGGTTCGAGCCACAGTACTGACTTTACGATGTGTGCCTCACGTTCCTAGCACAGTGCTTGTTTGTAAGATGCAGTCAATTAGTATTTGTTCAATGAAATTGATCACTGGAAGGTAAGAAGGAAGAATGAATAAATATGGCAACGGGCCTAAGTACCATTATGCTCGTGCTGCCTAAGATAGCTGAGCAGGTCTGAGGTGATTAGCAAGTATCCTTGGGCATTAGATTCCAAGGGAACACAGGCTGTCCTGACGAAGTGGCTTCTTCCCAACCTCCCTCCCATGGCCTCCACTGACAGCTGAGATCTAGCTGTTTGTGGAGAATGTTGCAGATGTCCTCCCGGGCTCTGCAAATCCCAGGCCCAAGACCTAGAGCTGTGGGGGCATCAGTCAAGTCCAGAGCTGGGTGACCTTTAGAAAGAAATTCCAGACCATGTATTTTCTTCTGTAGACTTCTTTGCAGGAGCCATGATAACTAGTGACCTTTTCCTGAGGACACCTTCAGAGCTTTCACTGGGAAAACATCTACAGTATTGTGGACAAAAACCTACCTTCCCTCTGAGCTTAAAATGCCTTCTGACATCCCCACCACAGAACGCTCCCAAGCAAGAGTAGTGATCTCTGGATAAATTCACAATGAGGGGACAACATTTCATTTTTTGAAGGTCATCAGCAGGTCCCATCTAGAGAAGCCAGATGTCTTTGTATGCACTACATAGCATCTGGTTCTTTGTGGGGGCTCCGAATATATTGCTGACGTGCTAACGTTATTGCATTTTCATTGCTTTGTCTCTCTGCCTCCGGCAACTTAGCTTGGATGCTTTCAGGATTTGGGCATGTGAACTAGGGTTAGGACCTTAATCATGACACGATATTAGACATATTTAGAAAAGCCAGAGTGAAAAGAGGAAGGAATGTAACAATAGGGACTCAGAGATTAAAGCAATTTAAGAGAGGGAATGCAAACAAAAGTTATGGAAATGAAACCTGATGTGGATCTTGATGAAATACTGCAGTGCAAAAGTGCAAGAAAACAGGAAAGGACTCCTCCACTGCTCTAATGGGGACTAACTGGAGTAACCCAGGGGTTAGATCATGGTTTTTGCAGTCTGGATCCGTAGGTTTGAGCCCCATCCCTGGCTCTCACTGGTTGTGTTCTCTCGGCCAGTCCCTTAACTTATCTGAGCCTTAGTCTCCACATCTGCAAAGAAAGGAGAAATAAGAGGACCCACATCATAGGGAAATCAGATTTCAATGAAATTATGTATGTACATTGCTTAGGCCCTTAGCGCTCACCGAAGGGTAGCAACTGACCATTACCAGGAAACTGTGGCATATTTAAAAGAATCAGCCATGCCTAATCATTGAAAAGCAATGTGCGATACATATATAAGTGGGTTCTAAGCAGTCTGACTTCAATGCATGCTTCGGGGAAGGGGGTGACATGTGAGTGCAAAGTGTTAAATGTGCTTCTCAGATACAGAGAAATAGTACTTGGTAACTGGTGACTTCAGAAAACAGACAACAAAGAAACCAGTTGTGGGTCGTTAGTAAGAAAAAATAAAGGGAGGGAAGGAGGAATAAACTGGGAAAATAGCTGCTTGCAACAGCAATGACAAGGGTCACCCAGTAGCAACAGGATGAAGGTTCTGGGTAGAAGACAGAGTGCCCAGGAAGAGGCTGGACAGAGGAGGTTCGCCCTTTTGGGTTCTGGGACACCGGTTTTTCTGCCTGAATAGCTGGGCAGCACTAAACTAAGTCCCCCGAGGCACAGAAGAACAATGTTCATTAATCCAGCTTTAAGAATGAACCTGTCTGAAGTGAATTGTGTGTCAGGTAGAGTTGCCAGATTTGGCAACTAAAAACACAAAATGCCTAATTAAATTTTAATTTCAAGTGAACAATAAATAATTTTTTAGCAGAAATTTGGGTCCTGTACAATACTTGGGACACACTTATACTAAAAAATTCATTGGTTATTTGTTTACAATTCAAATTTAATAGACTATCCTTTATTTGATCCATCAATTTTAATTTCAGAAGCTCTGTTAATATTGCCAGAAGTATGATGCAAAGTAAGGTCTGTGCTTCTGAGAGGTAAGGATTCCTTCTCCCATAGTAAGCAAGGTCTGTTGAGTTCCCGTTTTGTGCTAGCTGTGTCACAGTTAGTCCTCCCAGCAACCCTGAGAACAGGTGCTATCTTTATCCCAGTGACAGCTGAGGAAACTGAGGTTCAGGAAGCACTTTAACAAAAGACTAACCGAATAGGGGTCTGAACCAAAGGAGGCTGCTCCCAGATCCATGCTCTCAAGAACACTGGGGTTTGCCACCTCGAGCACGCCCAGGTGTCTGAACACCGCAGCCTCCTATCTGCAGTGTCGATCCTTTCCACCCAGAGATCCACTGGCAGTCACACACATCCCTGCCCCCGAAGGTAGACCCACCATCCTTGGGATGAATGTGGGTCATGAAGCAGCCTGATAACTGGTTCCAGCCCCTCACAGCCATGGTCTGGCAGAAGCTCTCCCTGCCCAGTAACCCAAAGGGAGTCTCACGTGTCCATGCCCTTGGAGGCAAGCCTACCAGTCTCAGTCCGACTGTGATTCTTGAAACAGCCCTGTAACTTGGCTCCAGCCTCTCTCAGCAATGGCCTGAGAATGGCCCTGCCCACCCGGGGAGTTGGCAGGAGGCACATCTGTCTGTACCTCTAGAGGCAGGCCTGTAGACCTCTTTCCCAGTTGTGGATCCTGACGCGGTCCTGTGATTTGGTTCTAGCTCCTCTCAGCTGTGGTTCCGGGGTGATTTTGCTTGCCCAGAGGCCCACCCAGTGGTCTGTCAGGAGCCTTCCCAGACTCCCAATAGGAGCTGCACTCATTTGCACACCTAGTAATAGGCCTGCTGTCTGCGGATTCTGAAGTTGGTCCCTGTCCCAGTACCAGCCCTACTAACCAAGATTCTAGAGGCAATCCCATCTACTCAGATGCCAGACAGAATCAAAGTCTACTCCGTGAACTGCAGACCTCACCATTGACCCTGCTCAGCTTCTATCCTTGGGGCAATGTCATCAGCTTGGGGATCCAACAGGAGAAAGCCTTTACCTGCTGAACTCAGTCTATAAAGAGTGGAAGAGGTATTTGCTCTTTCAAATGCAAGACACCAACACAAGGCTACATGGATCATAAAAAATATTGAGAACTTTACCCTACCAAAGGAAATTCATGAGGCTACCGGTAACTGACCCACAAAGAATGGAGATTATGAACTGCCTGACAAAAAAAAAATTCAAAATAATTATCTTTTAAAAGCTCAATGAGAGGTGAGAAAAAACCACACAGACAACTAAACGAAATCAGGAAAACAATGTATGAGTAAACTGAGACATTTAATAAAGAAATACAAACCATTAAAAAGAAACCCAGAAATCTTGGAGCTGAAGACAGAACTGAAAAATTTAACAGAGAGCTTCAAGAGTAGACTCACTCATGCAGAAGAAAGAATCAGTGAACTCGGGGACAAGTTACTTGAAATTAGTCAGCCAGATGAATGCAGTGGTCTAAATTTTTTGTATATTCCTCAAATTCACATGTTGACATTCTAATGCCCCATGTAATGGTATTGTGGAGTAGGGCCTTTTGGGAGAGATTAGGTCATCAGTAAGGAGTCCTCATGAGTGGGATTAGTGCTCTTACAAAAGAGACCCTATAGCACTTCCCAACATGTGAGGACACTATGAGAAGTCTGCAGTGCAGAAGTGGGTCCTCATCCCACTACACTAGAACCCTAATCTCAGATTTCCAGCCTACAGAACTGTGAGAAATAAATTTCTGTTGTTAATAAGCCATCCAGTCTGTATTTTGTTATAGAAGCCTGAACAAACTAAGACAAGGAACAGAAAGGAAAAAGAATGAAGAAAGCATACAGAACCAATAAAACACTATCACGAGAATAAAGACACAGTAGTCCCACCTAATCTGGAGGGGTTACATTCCAAGACCCTCCAGTGGACACCTACAACTACAGATAGTACGAACCCTATATGTAATCTATGGTTTTTCCTATACATACATATCCATGATAAAGTTTAATTTATAAACTAGACACAGTAAGAGATTAATAGCAATAACTAATAATAAAATAGAACAATTATAACAATAGGCTATAATCAAAGTGATGTGAATGTTGTCTCTCTCAAAACATCTTATTGTATCATACCCTTCTTCATGTGAGGGTGTGAAATAATAAAATGCCTCATTAAGCTGAGCACTTTCCCATTTTCACTTAAAGGAAGCACTTAATGGCTTCTCTTTGGCACATCTGAATTGCCAGCATCACTATTCCTAGACTTTGGGGCCATTATTAAGTAGAATAAGGGTGACTTGAACACAAGTACTGCGATACAGTGACAGTCAATCTGAAAAGAGAGACAGCTACTCAGTATTAATGGAAACATTGGACTTCAGTAAAACTATAGACATAATGAACCTCACACACACACACACACACACACACACACACACACACACCATCATTCCATCCAGCAACAGCAGACTACACATTCTTGAGCACACACAGAACGTTCTCCAGGACAGGTCATACGTCGGGCCACAGAACAAATCTCAACAAATTTAGGAAGATTGAAATCATGTCAAATATCTTCTCTGACCACAATGGTATGAAATTAGATATCAATACCAGAAGGAAAATGGGAAATTTACATATATGTGGAAATTAAACACATTCTTAAGCAAGAAATGAGTCGAAGAAATCACAAGGGATAGCAAAAAGTACATTGGAATAAACAAAAATGAAAAGATAACCTACTAGAACTTAGAATGAAAAAACTAAGTAACTCAGTAGAAGTTAAATTGGTATGAAGCAAAAGCAGTTCTAAGAGGGAAATTTATACTGTTAAATGTCTGCATTAAGGCAAAAGAACAATCTTAAATAAACAATCTAACTTTATGTCTCATAGAACTAGAAAAAGAAGAACAAATTAACCCCAAAGTTAGCAGAAGAAAGGAAATAATAAAGACTAGACAAGAAGTAAATGAAATAGAGACTAGAAAGACAATAGAAACAATCAATGAAACTAACAGTTGGTTTTTTTAAAAGATAAACAAAATCAACAAACCTTTAGCTAGACTAAGAAAAAAGAAAGAAGATTCAAATAAATAAAATCAGAAATAAAAGACATTACAACTGATACCACAGAAATACAAAGGATCATAAAAGATCACTATGGACAATTGTATACCAACAGACCTGGAATAAATAAATTCCTAGAAACAGACAGTTCACCAACTGAATAATGAAGAAATGACAAATAACAATTAAGATGATTGAATTAGTCATCAAAAACTTTCCAACAAAGAAAAGCTTCACCGGTGAATTCTACGAAACATTTAATGAAGAGTTAATGTCAATTCTTTTCAAACGCTTCCAAAAATTGAAGGGAGAGAACACTTCCAAACTCATTTACAAGGCCATCATTGCCCTTGTACCAAAACCAGATAAGGACACTATAAGAAAAAAAAAAAAATTACAGGCCAATATCCCTGATGAACATAGATACAAAAGTCCTCAAGAAAACACTAGCAAACTGAATTCAGCAGCACATGAAAAAGATCATGCCCCATGATCAGTGGGATTTCATCCCTGGGATACAAGGGTGGTTCTACAACACAAATCTTTAGATGTGATACATCACATTAACATAATGAAGGGGAAAAAAATCATACAATCCTCTCAATAGATGCAGAAAAAGCATTTAATAGAATTCACCACTCTTTCATAGTGCCCATCAAAGGATGAATAAAGAAAATTGGTATGCACATACAATGAAATACTATTCAGCCATAAAAAAGGAAATCCTGCCTTTTGCAGCAACACAAATGAAACTTGAGGACATTATGCTAAGTGAAATAAGCCAGACACCAAAAACAAATACTGCATAATCTCACCTATATGTGGAATCTAAAGAAGTCATACTCAGAATAAGAGAGTAGAACAGTGGCTGCAAGAGGCTGGGGTGTGGGGAAATGGAGAGATATTGGTAAACGGTACAAACTTCCCGTTATAAGATAAATATCTTTGAAGGATCTAATGTACAGTGTAGTAATTATAGCTAATAATGCTGTATTGTATAACTGAAGTTTGCTAACAGTAGATCTTAAGTGCTGTCACTGTATACACACAAAATTGGAACAAAACTAATTTTTTTGCTCGTTTGTTAAAAAAAATGTAACCCTCATTTCCTTCTTACTGCATTGATCTGTTCTGTTTTTTTCTGTTGTAATTATAATAAAATCCAAAATTTCCTTTTTTGTTTGTGTACTTGTTTTTGACTCCTCCATCCCCCACCCAACATGACTATAATCTTTATGAGAGACTTGGCCTTAACTACTTGCTTCACTATTTTATTCTCTTAGCCAGAACAGTGTCTGGCACGTAGTAAACTCTCAATAAATATTTGATCAATGAATGAGTGTGTTAGCTAGAGTTAGCCATTTGAATGCGCTATCTAGGCCAGAAGTCACCATCTCCTAATGTATCTTTTTGATACACAATGTTCTTTTCTATTACAAAAGGGGGCAGGGTTTCCCAGAGTGCTGTGTGAATTTTGTTGAGTAAAACATAGGCAGACTGTGAGTGCTGGTGAGTTTTGAATAGTCAGTTAAAATAAAGAAGCAACAACCAAGCGGGCAAATATCTCTAAGAGAAGAGGTTTATGGATTGGGTGTTTGGGGAGGAAATGGCCAGCTTCTAGATTAGGGCGTCTCGGGAGCAGAGGAAGTGCCTGGCGTGATTTGGTGCGTGTGTATGTGGATAAGGTGACAAGGTTGTTCGGTAGATCCCAGGTTGGCAGAATCCTCACAGAGTGTCTATTCTCAAAGTGAATATCAATGGGGAGGGGAGGCTGCTCCCCAGATTGTAATCAAGAGGAGTGGCCACGGATGGTGTGAAACTGTCCTTTTTAGCATCAACATGCACTCACACTCCATTGCTCAGTGTTTCATCTGGTCCACACCCTGTTTTCCTCCTGGGCACCATTTTCATTATTCGGGAGTTGCTAAGCAGTGCCAGGACACTTGACCTTTGCACTTTCATAGTAAGGTTCACTTTCTGAGCCTGTGAGCAATCTGGAAACAGTAAAGAATCATTGTAAACACAAATGCCATATGGCCCGTTTTCTTAAATGAAGTAGATGGATAGCTGAATGCAAGTGGGGATTCAAATCTTTTTCAGAGAGCAGTTTTGCCAGGAGCAAAGACTTAGTGGGAACCACCTGTTCAGAGATGGGCAGGGAGAGAAAGATGTAGCTTAGTCGACTGCCCCTGACCTATACCCTCCACAATTGCCACCGGCTCGTGCCAGTCACAAGGCCAGAAAACGGGAGCCTGACACCTTATCATGTGGCCAAAGATCCACAAAGGGCAGAAAATGCTCTCTGCGGAGGCAGCACTGTTTAATTCAGCCAAAGAACAACTCATTTACAAGAGACTATTTTTGTTTTGATTTTTAATAAAAAATATTTTCAGTCTCAGCCTATATTTTTTAAGTACCAGAAAAGCAGGGAGTTGTATACGAGAGGTCTTTTGAAAGTCCAAACTTCCTCATTATGAGCTGCTTTTCTGACAGTACTTGTTACCCTTAGCTGTATATATCACATGTTCCAAAAAGGACCCAAAGCGGGGAAAATGTGGGCAGTTGATTGGATAGATTAAAAAGGCAGAATGGCTTGGATTTCGATTCAATATCTGCAATTACTTTGCAATAAACAAGAACAAAGATATTTTCTTCCATGGATTATGGTTATTTTAATATTACTAGGTAGAGTCAAATATTTAGTGATTCATGTCGCCATTTCTTTTGATTTTGGTGAGTAGGCTGATGGTCCTCAAAGTGAGTTGAACAATAGAAGTTATGTCTAAAGTGACTCCAGTGAAGGTTAAAGTAAAAAGATACTGTTAGGCTGAGAATGACACAGACTAGCACTCTACGGTCATCATCACTTTCCATGTGGTCTTGCTCCATCCGATCTGAAAACAAGATTCAATTCACTGGAGATTAAATTGATGGAAAATAGCATAGCCATATTGATTTACTCAAGATTAAACACACTGGAAAGACATATCTATAATCTGGAAATTGTAACAGTGGAAAGAAACAGAATGGAAGTTAAGCTGCAGTTTGAAAGGAGAATGTGGTAATCATATAAACAGAAAGCCCAAGTGGAATACGGATGGGAAAACCCCAGGGTGATTTTGAAGCGATGTATGACCGCACTCGCCCAGCACTGAGCCAGTGAAGTGCCCAGCTCCCCTTGCTTACCCAAGCAACCTGCTTTGCAAGAGATGTGAAGGGCAAGGTACAGCAGGTGAACTGCTCACCATCTGCTCTAGGTTGGTGAAAGTTCAACTGCTTTGGCTAGCTGATTTGCCTCGCCTTCCAAAGGAACACCACGACCAGGAAGGGAGTGGTCTGCACTGAGCACAGGTACACCAGTTTGCAGGTCAGGACTCTTCCCCACCTGTAAAACTGAGTCTGTTCTCCTTGCCAGGTCATGCTTGCATGCCACAAAGGCGGGCCACTTTACAGAAGACGGGTCACTTTAATTGTGGAGATGACCTGTTCACATTTTTGTTTAGGAGGTAGAGTTGAGCTAGAATGAAGCATGGATATAACAGGGTTTTAGAGGCAAAGACAAGGACAGAATATCAAGACAGCCCCTTGATGCCATGGCTGGTGTGGCTCAGTGGGTTGGTTATTGTTCCACCGACTGAAAGGTCTCTGGTTCGATTCTCAGCCAGGGTACATGCCTGGGTTGTGGGCCAGGTCCCCAGTTGGGGGCGCGTGAGAGGCAACCAATCAATGTTTCTCTCCTTATCTCCCTCCCTTCCTCTCTCTCTAAAAATAAATAAATAAAATCTTAAAAAAAAAAAAAGACACCCCCTTGACCCACTCACAGATGCCAGAAATACTGAATATCGAAGGAAAATGAAAGGGAAACTGGCCCTTATTGGCTTCCAGGAACCCTGAATATATAGCACATTTGCTTCTGACATCAATTCCATGATGTAATACGATTATTATCCCCTTGTTACCAAAAGGACAGTGAAAACCAGACAGGTTATATGGTTAATTTTATGTCAACTTCGCTGGGTCACAAGGTGCCTAGATATTTGGTCGAACATTACTCTGGGTGTTTCTTCAACGGTGCTTTGGATGAGATTAGTGTTTACACTGGTAGGCTGAGTAAAGCAAGACCCACCGCCCCTGTGTGGGTGGGCCTCGTCACTCAGCTCCAGGCCGGCAGAGAACAAAAATGCTGAGTCTTCCCTGCGCAAGAGAGGCCTTTTCCTACCTGCCTGCTTTGGAGCTGGGGCCTAGGCTTTTTCCTGCCTACAGCCTTGGACTAAAACTTCGGCTCTTCCTGGGTCTTCTTCTTTTTCTTCCTCTACTATTTTCTTTCTGGGTCTTGAGACAGCTGGCCTTCGGGCTAAAATGACACCCTTGGCTCTCCTGGGTCCACGGTTCGACGACCCACTCTTCACGTCTTCAGACTTAGCCTACACAGTCACATGAGCTAATTACTTATAAATATATATGTATATATATATAAATACACATGTACACACATATACATACATGTGTGTATATACACACATACATATACACATATACATATATATGTATATGAATCAAGTAAATATATTTCCTGTTGTTTCTGTTTCTCTGGCGAATCCTGACTAAGGCCCAGGTGAAGCCCAGAGCGACACAGATGGTGAGCAGCAGAGCCAGAATTCCAACCCAGGGCTGTCTGGCTCACTTTAAATTCATGCTGAAATGTAAATAGGTGATAAAAGATATCCAGCAGAGAGCAATTCTGAACTTGTTTGATGCTAGATTAGGCAGGGCAAAGGTATAATATAAATATCAGAACAAGCTAACATAAACAAACAAGGATACTGGAGAGAGCTAAAGGTACAGCAACTCTCCAAATTTCTCCTGGGTTCACCGTCTCTTTTACGAGGTCGTGAATGATACTGTTTCCCACCATTTCTCAAGTCCTTCCGAAGTCGCACATTTCACACATGTCCAGTGTTTACAATAATCTTGCAGGGTAAATATTGTTGCTCCAATTTTGCATATAAGTTCACACAGTTAGGAAGCAGCAGAGGCAGAATTCAAACTTAGGTTTCTGTGGCTCCAGATGCCCTTCCCACGAAGTCTGACCTGCACTCCTGGGACCTGATCCGGAAGCAAGGTGTCCCCAACATGCACCCACCGCTCTTAACCCTTAATTGGTGCTGGTACTTCTTATAGGATTATAAGCTGCTGGACGTGTGTAGAATATGAGTGTGGAATAAATATCATATAATTTCCTGAGGATTAAATTCAGACTTATTCAAGCCATCAGTAGGCAAGGAATCTCTTTATAGAAAGAAAAGAAATGAGACCAAGGTTGAGATGTTCATCACATCTCAAGATAACAGGTGCTTGCTAACATTGACTACGTTTATGTGAGTTATAAAAATATAGGTTCTGAAAATATAAGACAAAACTTATCCATTTAGAGGTAGGAGCCCTGATAATTATAGAAGAGCCATTGTCACGGAGCCAGTGAGTCAATAGTTTCAAGTCATTCTTTCGTATGAGGCTTCGATGTATGCTTCTTAAGGAATTTGGGAGTGTGGGTCCCTGACGGGAAATACAATAAAAATAAAAATAGTAAAATATGTTTCATGCACATTTGATTTCATAGAATCTAAGATGATATCAACTATGAGATTTAATATTATTTTATGTGCCACAAATAAATAAAAATGCTGACAAGTATAATTGGGAGATGCCATGCCTTGTGAAACATTCTGATTTCAGAAATGTTAAAGTGCAAAAGAAGGTATGTCTTAGAATCAAGTAAATGTCATACATAGTAGAAAGGAAAAGAGAGAAAGAGAATTCATGAATGTTCTTCACGCCCAAGAGCCAGAACCAGTATTTAAACAACAGTGGAACTTATTCAAACTCTAATTTTTACATGTCACAACCAGCTTCATTTTGACACAGTTGTTAAGTATTATGGACCATATTTTTTCCCATGAAAATATTTTCAACCGTGTGGCAAAAAAAGAGATGTTTTAAAAACAAATTTGTTTGAAAGTGAATATCCATCAGATTTTATAAAGAAAATGAAAACCAATTTGTTTATTTATTTTCCTTATTTTCTCCCTACTTTTTTCTGCCTGGTTAACTCATAATTTAAAAGAAAAATTCTCCATCCATTTAAAATATGTTTTTATCCACTTCAGAAAATGTCTTTCAATAGATCATTCTTGTTCACCACATCATTCTAATCATTCATCACAGAACTGAAAGTTGGAAAATGTCAACACTATGTGTCAAGAACTTCAAAGGCATAGATATCTACAATTAGATCCTGAAGTTCTAAAACAGTGAAATGGGCTTTATGAAGAAATAAAAAGATATAACCCTTGTGCAAGGGACACCCGTGACTCAGGAGGTAAGCCTTCTGAGACTCTAACACGCTAGTCTTCACTCAAATCTCCTCTCCACAACCTGGGAGATCCTCTCCTACAAAATACTCTGCCCTCATCTACAAGTATTTCAACAAGAAAATGTTAGAAAAAAGGTTAGTCGATCTAAGGGAAAGGAAAATAAATGTCCATTACTTTATCAGTAGAAGATATGATTACTGAAAGTTCTTCATTATGACAATGGCTCAAAATCTTGTAAGCTGGATTTCCCAAAGGAAAGATCTTTCCATTGGGGTTTCTCGGGGGTCTGTAGCACGGCACTCCCCCAGTGTCATCTGGCTGATGTGCACTGGTGTTTCCACCCCCCATCCCTAGGCGTCCCAGGCCACTGGTTCTCAGCATAATTTCTTGCTCCCTATATGCCTGTCACTGGATCATGTTCCCATGAAAGACATATTCTTTTGTGAATTCTCAGATGATTTATTCAGAGCCTATTATTTGCCACACAGTCTTCTAGGCAATGGGATTATACAACACTTAAAAAAATGTGAAGTCTCTGCCTTCAGGGAGCTTATTCTAATGAGAAGAGACAGAAAATAAGCAAATAAACAAGTAAAGAAACAGCAGTAAGTACTACGGAAAAAAAGGAAAGGAGGGTAAAAAAAGACTGGGAGGAGTAGTTTACTATTGAAGGCTTTATCAACAGGAAGTTTTCTGAGCAGGAGTCTCAAGGAAGTGATGTTATGGGGGAGAAAAACACCCCAAAGGGCAGAGCGAGTGCAAAGACGCTGTCATAACCTTACGAATTAAAGGGAAGGCGAAGAGAAAAATGCAGGTGGAAATGCAGGATTTGGACACAGTGCTTATTAAAGCTTTTAATGATCATTTAAAGGTATTCAAGATGCTCTTTTACCAGGGAAAGTGGATTTATATGTATATGCTAAGTTTTGAAAGTCGAATTTTATTTAATAAGGTAAGTCATGATTTTTAAGCCCACAACTCCAAAAGAATATTAATACACCAAGCAAATCTTTACTATTTGAGATTAAATAAAAATAAAGCTTGTTATTTCTAATCTACACAGATCTCTAAGATGTGAATATGAACAACATACTAGAAATTTCACCGGCATCATCACCTCTTTGATATAGTCGGATAATTGTGGTATTTTTACTAACGTGTTTGCCAACTACCACCTGTGGGCTAAATCTGGTCTGCCATCTGTTTTTATATGGCCTGCTAGCTAAGAACGGCTTTTATGTTTTTTTAAAGGCTGGGGGGAAGGAAATCAGGGGAAGAATAATATTTCATGACAGGTGGAAATTATACGAAATTTAAGTTTCATTGGAACACAGTCGCACAGAGTCATTTACCTATTGTCTACACCTGACTTGGCGGAGCTGAGACAGAGCTGAGTAGTTGTGACAGAGACTGTATGGCATGCAGAAGCTAAAATGTTTACTACCTGGTCCTTTACAGAAAAAGGTTGCTGACCATGACTCCCTATCCATGGCATCCTTCTTACCTTCATACAGTAGAAATGCAGATTCCTTGCACTTTGGAGGCAGCTTCATTGAGATAAAATTACATATGAGGAAATGCATCCATTTTAGATGTATGCTTTGATGAGTTTTGACAAGTGTGACAGTCATGTAGCTACCACCAAAACAGATACAGGACATTACCATTTCTCCAAACTTGCTTCATGGTCCTTTGGGATGAAAGCACTGACTCCTGGCAACCATTGATCTGCTTTATATTACTAGGATTTCGTCTTTGACAGAATAGTATATAAATGGAATCACACAGTACATAGTCTTTCGTACTTCTTTAACTTAATATAGTGTATTATTAGACCATGTATCATTAGTTCATTCCTTTTTATTGCTGAATACTATTCCATTATATGGATATACCACAGTTTGTTTAACCATTCACATGTTGATGGGTTACTTCCAGTTTTGGGATATTATTAATAAAGCTGAAAGTATTTATGCATAAGTCTTTGTGTAGATATATATACTTTCATTTCTCTTGAGCAAATACACAGGAATAGAATTGCTAGGTCATATGCTAATGACCTAGATTTTAAGAAGTTGCCAATCCAAATGGCTACACTATTTGTGTTCCTAGCAACAATGTATTGAAGTTATAATTGTTCTACATCCCTGCTAACACTTGGTTTTATCAGTCTTTTTAATTTTAGCCATCCTGGTGGGTAGTTTGTGGTAGATCATTTGGTTTTAAGTTGTATTTCCCTCATGACTAATGATTTTAAGCATCTTTTCATGCACTTTTGCCATCCATATATCTTCCTTGATAAAGTGTCCACATCTTTTGCCGATATTTACTTGGTGGCTTGTCTTCTGTTTGTTGAGTTAACAGAAATTTTTATGTATTCTGAATACAAGTTTTTTCACAGATACATTTTTGTAAATATTTCTCCCAATCTGTATCTTGCCTTTTCATTTTCCTAATGGTTCTTTTAAAGAGTAAATATCTGTAATTTTATAAAATAAAATTTAGTATTTTTTGTTTTATACTTCCTGCTTTTCAAGTCCTATTTTAAAAATTGTTTAAATTATATATATCTTTATGCCAATACCACACCATCCTTATTACTGTTTTTCTATGACAGGACTTGAATCAAGTAGTATAAGCACTTTAACTTTGTTCTTCTAAAATAAATTGTCTTGGCTACTATAGATCTTTTTGTATTTCTATATAAATTTCAGAATTGGATTGTCAATTTCTATTTTTGAAACCTGCGTGGTCCTTAATTAGGATGCCTTAAATCAATAGGCCAACTTGGAGAAATTTGACATCTGAATGAAGTTTGGTCTTCTGACAACCTAGTATATCTTTCCTTTTATTTAGGCCTTTTGAGATACAGGCCCTTCACATATTTTGTTAAATTTGTCCCTAAGAATTTCTTATTTCTTATGCTGTTTTAAATAGTACTATTTTTTATATTGGAATTTATAGTTTTTTATTACAAATATATAGAAATATCGGGTTGGCTGCAAAGTTCATTTAGTTTTTTCCATATGATGGCTCGCTCTGGGAGAGCTTAGTTGTCTTTAACTCCATTTGAAACAACTTTGTTAGATTGTATTGTGACAGCTGTCATATGAGAGTGCATTTAAAAAAAACATCAAAATTAGTGAATTTTTGTGCAGCCATTTTAATACTGAAGATGGAAGAAAATAGGCAACATTCTCAGCATAATATGCATTATTTCAAGAAAGGTAAAAATGTAAAAAAAATGAAAAAAAGATATGTGCAATGCATGGAGATGTGCTGTGACTGCTCAAATGAGGCAAAAGTGGTGTGCAAAGTATCTTGGTACTATTGACATTTTGGCCAAATAATTCTTTGTTGTGGGACTGTCTTATGCACTGGAAGGTCTTTAGCAGCGCCCCTGGCCTCTAGAACCCACTAGCGGGAGAGAGCCGACATACTCAAAATACCCAAATCAATAAAGTTATTGGTGAAAATGAAAAAATTGTCTTTTATTTTACGGAAAAAACTAAACAGACGCTTTGGCCAACCCAATATAATTGAAATCTGTATATTGATTTCTATCCTGCCACCTTACTAAACTTATTTATTCATTCTAATAGGTTTTTTTTTTCCTGGTAAATTTCTTAGAGTTTTCTACCTAGAAGAAACTATATTGTCTGTAAATAAAGATAGTCTGGGGTTTTTCTTCCAATTTCTATGCCTTTTACTTATAGTGCTTGCATTCTGGTCCTGGCTAGAACCTGCAGTGAGTTATAAAAATGATGATAGTAAACCTTTCCCAAAAAAGGAGTGGGGTTGGCTTCATACACAGGAGCACAACAAAATTTAGGAAAATAAAGTTTGTGTTTATTGGCTCTACCTACCTCTATATACTGACGTCACCATCAGGCAAACTTCCTTCACCCAAAATCCACCAGAAGTTCCCGGCAGACACCTCACAGTCTCCACCTGGCGCAGATGTTCTGAACTGTGGAAAATTTTGCTCCCCACAAACCCCAGAGATATGTGGCAGTGTCAGGAGACATTTGGGGTTGTAACAACTGGAACTGGGGAGTGGCTACTAGTAACTAGTGGGAAGAGGCCAGAGGTGCTGTTAAACATCTCACAATGCACAGAACTGGCCCTCACAACAAAGATTTATCTGGACTTATATGTCAACAGTGTCATGGTGTTAAGAAATTGAGAAATGGTGTACTGGGAACTTCTCCTACCCAACAATTTCATCCCAAGTCCCAAGATTGATTCTCATTGGACCAACTTGTGTCATATTCTCATCTCTAAACCAAACACCATGGCTATAGCATTAAATATACCAATTGGCCAGGTTTGGGCCATGTGTTAACTGGCCCACGTGTTAAAATGTCACGATTACCCCAACCACTATGAACATGGCAGTAGGTAGCTTACCAAAACTTAAATTAATGTCTGACATCAGAGGATAGGGGGGAATAGATGCTGGGAAGGCAAGAAAACCACATGTTCAAGAGGCCCCTTGAGAGAGGAGACTGGGAAGAATCAGACTGACATGAATAGGGGTTAAAGTCCTACCAGGGACTTGAAGTACCAGAGAGGGAGGACTGGGGTGTTCTGATACTCAGGGTACATGTTGGGGGCACATTAACCACTGGACCTGTTCACGGATGTTCATTCCTAGCCTCATTTCCATAGGTTGGATCAGAAAGGAACTGAGGGGACTGACTCCTTGCAAACCATCTCAGAAACTAGAATAGATTTAGGACACCTATGGAGGGCCTCAGTACCTCCCTATGAAAAGAAACAGGGAAAGAGAAGGGTGATACTACGGGAATCTCAGACCCACACCAAAGGCGTCTGAGCATTTCTTATTCATATTCTACTGGAGGGAGCATTTTCACCACTGAATCACATTAATAACAGTGTTTGTTCAGGTAACTTCTAAAGCTGGTGGCATTGTGGTATGTGGCGATTATGTTTCAAACTTCTTTTCTTCTTCTCCTCTGGAAAGAGAACAGGCAGTAGTGCATTTCCCAACAGGTCCAGTGCAAGCAGGGCACTTAAACAATCATTCTGTGGAAGGCTATACTTTCCCCTCAGTATTTTCCAACAAAAAGGCATTTTTCAGGGGAAAGCTGTGATCTAAGGCCCATAATGTAATAATATCACCTCTATTTAACATTTCTCCATGTAAAAAGTTAATAAACCTTCAGAAAGCACTATAAAGACAGGTTACTGCAAAGAAGGAAAGAAAGGAAAGAAGAAAAGAAACAGAAAGAGAGAAAAAGAGAAGGAAAGAAAAAGAAGGAAGGAAGGAGGGAAGGAAGGAAGGGGGGAGGAAGAAAGAAAGAAGGAGAAAGAGAGAAGGGAAAAAAGGTGATAAAATTTGGGGGTGCAGAAGAAGTGGGGTTTTGTCATTAAGGGTTAGACAACTCTACAACTTCGGGATCCATCTAGATAAAAAACATCGCAGAAATATGAATTAACACCGATTCATGACTATTTCTGACTGAAGAGGCACCAAAGGACAAACATATTTGTGTAATGAAGGTTTTGATCTTAGTAGTAGTGAAATGGGCTTTTGCCACTATTCATTTTCTTTCTGGTTTCCAAGGTGATTGGGTTTTTGAATAAGGGAGCAGTTTGGAATCAATTTACAAGGTGCATGCGAGGACGCAGCAAGGTGGGTCCTGCCCAAGATTATTATTATACAAAAGAAACCTTAAAAGCAATTTTCACCTTACCTTTCTCCGCAGCAGAAAATCAGAGGCTCTGGGAACATCTGAAGAGTTAAAATAGGGCACACAGATTAGTATAATTCCCCGATAGTTTTTAAAGTTTTAAATAGAAAAGTTTTGGAAGAGAATTCATTAGTAAACCTCTGAAACCTGGAAGCATCACAGCTAAGGGCAACTTTTACGTTCTGTTGGTTTTGTTTGTCCACATTTTTATTTCTACAATTTCCAGTTCATCCTTACTTTTCAACCCATACCTAGCCCTCCCACCCGCCATGTTTTGAGAAAAAGGGAGTCCAGGAATGCGTCGCCAGCAGGAGAGAAAGCCAGGTTGCTGGGGCTCCTTTTGTTCTTTTTTGTCTTTTTTAAGGGAATGCTGGCTCCTCTCCTTACCCCCTCCCCCCTCCACACTCCGCCCACCCCCGGGAGATATTTTGGTTTTAGGTTTCTTTTAAAACATTGGAATTGTGTTTAAAAAAAGTAAACAACTGTATCTTTTTGGTTAAGGTTGTAGGAGGCAGTGGCTCAACTCCCAAGGTAGGAGCAGGGGACATCCATCATCCCTGCCCGCTGTCCTCACATCGCAGAGAGCTCACAGTAAGGGAGCCCGGAGGAGACAGGGAGAGCTACTGCTCGCTTAGTGGCTCTCTCAGTGTCTTTAAAAAAGAGGGTTCTTGTAGCAAGAAACACAAACCTATTCCAAGTTTAGCGAAGGGGGGATTGACTGGTGCCGTTGCATCCAGCCTCAGGGACAACTGCATTCAGAGCTCAGCTCTGCGGACACCCTCTTCCACCTCCGTCTCAGCTGCTTTGCCTCTGAGCAGCTCATTTTCTCAAAACAGGTTTATCTACCAGGCTGGTGCTGTGACTGCCCAAGCCTCCAGGGCCCATGGGCTCCCCGTCACCAGAGAGGACGCATTCTCTTCTCTTCCTCTAATGTTTAAAATCCCAGGGTGGCCCACCGCTCTACTCCAGTTGGGGTTCATGCTCACGTTCTGTAGCCAGAGAAGCAGAAAGCATGACTGACAACTTGAAGTAGGACCACAAGGTTGGAGCGCAGGAAGAAACGCTTCCCTAAATCTCGTTCTTGAAGAAAAGAAGGAGTTCTGAACCTGGCAGACACATAATATACGACATTTTAAGAGCTGTAAGATTCTTTTTCTCCCCACATTTTAACATCTCTGAAATCATGATCAACGTCATGTCATTTTTAATTGGCAGTATTTCACTTGTTTTAGCGTTCATCTTAAAATCAACAGTATCTTAGACTCAGTGCAATATGGTACATCTGAAGGTACGGGAAGGTCAAGAGGAGAACCATAATAATAACACACAAAGTAACAGGAGGCACGACTGTCTGGATCAAAAAAGAAAATACCAAGGATCAAAACTTCAAAATGAAGGGAAGGATATAGAGGTTAACGCTGTGCGGCACCGTCATGTTTTTATAAATGAAGAACCTGAGCTCTGTCAGTGACGCAGACAAGTTGCCTGAGGGAAATTGTTCAACTCCTGGAGCCTTTGTTTCTGGCTTAAGAACTGACAGTTCGGTAGCTTGCCTACATCTCTGGAACACTGTACAAGTTGGAGGGTTGACAACCCATTGAGTGTAGGTCTCTTACGGGTACTGAGGCAGCAGAGATTTTCATCAACGCTGATGGGGACCCAAGGAGTCCCTTCTCAGGAGATAAGTGTTCCAGGCATCCGAGATCCATAGTGTTCATGGGCCACTTTAGTAACGCATTATCTTGCTTCTTCAGTTCTGATTGCTCAGAAAACAGCAAAAGGGCACTGTGGGAGCTACAACCCAAATGGCTTTGCAGGGACTCCTGCTGTGCTCTCCAAGTCTGTTTCCAAGATTTATCTCCACTCAGAATTAACCAGAAGGATGAGGAGGAGTGGAAGGAAATGCTGAAGAGCTGCATCATGTTATAACAAATTTTGTCACAGTGGCAAACTACACTAGGTGCATATTAACAGGCAGTTTATGGCAGCGACTTTTCTGAGGGTTGATTTTGTTTTTGTCTCTCATACTGTTTCCAGGTTTAACGTCCTTGCGGTATTTTTTTTTTTTTTTGGAGAAATCCAAAGTTTGGCTGAGAGACGTTGACTGAGCATATTCTCCTATTGTTAATGCAAAAAGTCCCAGTGTTTCAATGTGCCAGGTACTAATGAGAGTGGGAGATAATTTGGGGGGTGGGGATCGTGAGGTACATGCTCTTTCCAAATACACTCTGGGCATTGGGTCAGCATGTTGGTGAGGGGGACTGTAAGACCTGATGCCTAGCAATGGAGCAGTTATTCTGGAATGCTCGTTCCAGGTTCCTGCCAGCCCTGTACCATGCGTTCCAAGTGAGTGGGTATCGCCACACTGGCTTCCCACTTCGCAGTGGGAATCTGGGGAGAATGGGCAGCAGTGCACGAGGCACACCTGTCTTGTAGACACACGTTATAAGAAAAAGGGATATATCATCCTTCATTCTGGGAGGGTTATGAGCCAACTGGATATAACCGCCCCGCCCTTATTAGAGACTGGCTTTCTAGTTGTGTGTTGTTGAATGAATGACACAGGACTCAGTTCAAGGACAAGAGATTCTGCTCCCTACACATTAGTCCCTAATCACAGTGTGCCTACTCTCCCATTTCATGTCATCCTGGGCATGACCATCGATAGGGACATTTATCTGTTTATTCCATCATTCATTCAACAAGTGTTTGTTGAGTGTGCCTGTCATGTGCTCAGCTCTGCTGGAAGCTCTGGGGATATAGCAGTAAACAAAGCAAATTCAAAACAGAGAAAAACAAAAATCAATTCCCTGTCTTTATGAAGTTTGCATTCTAGTGGTATCAGTGGCTATGCCTCCCCAGCATCCCTTCCTATGGCGTCAGCACTTTGGTGTCCCTTTGGGGAGCCATTCTCAGGCTCTGTGATGGAGGTGGGGCTGATTAATCCTTGGCTGCAGAGGCAGGTGTGAATTCGAGGCCTGCCTAATTGGGGTGCTGCAGCCTCTCGGTCACAAGGTTAGTTCATTGCTATTGCTACTGGTGAGAAGACCTGCTGTTTCAGTGGGTGGGGAAGGGGGCAATTAGCTGGTGAGGGAGAAATCTAAAACTGTTGCTGGCCAGCTCTGCCGCCTCGCAGGGACAGTCTGCCTGGATCTGAAACAGATCCAGGGGAAAGGCTGAGCTGAGAGATGGAGAGAGATTGAGAGAATCCCTAGCATGTTTTTTATTCCCATGAACCAACGATTCTCATTTCCTATTAGGCCATTTTGAGTTGGATTTCTGTTTTTTGCAACCAAAAGATGCCTGACAAATAGCATTTACATGAAGTCATAAAAAAGGAGTGATTTTCTGGGGTTTTTTCTAGGGCTCCCCCACTCCCAAAGACACCCAACACTTCTATGCCAAGGCAATCGTGGGACAGCCCCCAAACCTAGTCCATTCCTCTAACCCACTGGACCAAAGGTGCAACTTTCTCCTCCTCCGTGGCACTCGGGCCCCCTCTCCTTCCCTGGTGGCAGCATGCAGTGTCAGGGGAGCTGTTAGGCTTCAGAGACCGATAGAGCTGGTTTTGAAACCTGTCTCTGCACCATGACAGCTGTGTGGCCTTGGGCAAATCACGTCACCTGAGCTTCATTTCCGCATCTGTTAAATGGGAATTGAGCCCCCTTCTCGTGGCATCAAAGAAAAAGCAACACAAAAAACAAATCTCCTTTTCCTTCCATCTTTTCATTTCTCTCCCATCAAAACACTCACCATGTGGGACATGTTGTGACAAACTGATCACGCAGTGATCAGTTTTTCACGAGTGAAAAAAACTATGGGGAGTGGGGGCAATAGGGTCTCTATGCAAGGGAAGACTGGCTGCAGATCTTTACAAGGGATTGCTGTGTGGCTCAAGCCCCTGCCAGATTTCTGGGTCAGCTTCTAACCCCCAGCCCTGAAAGTTAATGCATGAAAGGTTAATAGTGATAACAAAGTGAAGTGCATTTCTTTCCAGGGATATTTACATTTTAAACTGGAACAGTCTCTTAATGTAAATAGATGACTCAATTACAGGCAATAAATTGGGGTTGTTAGGAGATAGTTGACAGGTATCGGGGACGTGGTCTACCACATCAGCTTCCCACCTACCTCTCAGTGGGATGAAGGCAACCCTAATGGATGAACTTGGCATTGCGGGCTCTGAATCCCCCACTATCTTCTCTCCTCTCTGATGTAAACATGTGTGTTGTGGGCTGCAGCACCTGAACCACCTGTCCCACTGTAGTCTTCTTGTGAGAAGCACAGCCCCTCCCTGCTATAGAGGTTCTAACACTCATTTCTCAGCTTCTCTTGCTGCTCGGGTATGGTAATGACATAGGTTCTGTCCATGAGATGCAGTGCCTGGGGCTCTCTGACCCAAAAATCAAGGCAAGGGGAGGATTCTTCCTGGGGTAGAGGAGAGCGTGGTAACAACCTGCGCCCAGGGGCCACAGTACCATGGGGGCTAATGGGGTCACCAACACCCTGTACCCATAGGTTAAGGGATCTAACTGATGGCACTCAGCAGCAGATGCAGAAGTTGCCTTGCGGGCTTGGGCTGAGAGTGCAGCTGGCAAGGGTTCTAGATGCGCATCCTCCTCGCCTGGGGCTCCAAACTCCCCAGTGACTCTGTGCATTAGGGACTATCATTTCAGTAAATTATTTTCTATCTAAATCAGCTGAAGCGAGTTTCTGTTGCTCACAAATCAGAATCTTGATACCCACTTGCCCACCAAAGACTTTCAGATTTATATCCCAGCCCTGACTTCTCACGCATTCTGAGCCTCCCATCTTGTTTTTAGCCAAGAATCTGCACTTATATCTGCCACTTCCAAATTTACTCAAGATAATTAATTTCTTTCCTGAATGCCAACTCTTCAATTTCACATCAATGGTACCTCTGGTGTCCTGGTCCTCCAGTGATAATTAGTGACCCGTGAATCTAAGTCTTGATTCCTTTTTCCTTTGTATTCTATATTCATTCAGTCCCTCCATTAGCCTGGTTAGGTGACAAATATTTATGGTGTGCTTACCAAGCCCTGGCATGGGGAGAGCTGTGCTAAGAGTGGCAGACTCTGGTCTTGGAGGAGCCTGGTTCCAGTGAGGGAGCTCTTCTTCGTTACTTGTTCCCCAAAACATTACAGATTCTTCCTCTCCAGAAACTTCCCCATCCTGTCCCTGGGCTACTTAGCAACACAGTGCTTGCGGTGAGCTGCTTTTCCCGGAGCCTCTTCGGTGTGCCTTCCTCTGACGTATTTCGAATCACATCACGTCTCTTGTCAGACACTCACGGTGGTTCATTATGTTGTTGCAAATCCAATTAAGGCCTTAAATAATATGGCCTCATGCGCCCCTGGCAAGCACCTCTCTCGCCCCTCTGCCGCTTCTCACTAAGCACCATGCTCAGCTTGTGAACTCTCTTACCCAGGCAACCTGCGCTCTCCGCTCTAACCCCAGGTCCTTCTGAAACGTAGCGGGTCATTGCCCACCTCAAATGCTTCTCCTACCCTTAGTCAGACAGCAGAATATTCCTAGAAGGTCTTCGCACACCAGACCCATCTGGCCGTAGACATTCTAGAGATTCCGGCAGTCCCTGGACATGTGTATGTCTCCCTATACAGATTTTGTCTGTTGTGTGCTTGATACCATTGGGCAGTTTTAGTTTATATTTGGGGTGGGGGTGGGGGGTAGGGGGGATGTTTTCTAATCTTCCAGACTATAAATTTCTCAAAGGTATGTATGGTGCTCTTATTTTTAACTCTCCTTGCATGTAGTTCAAATTATAACAATGACATTAATGTTTGGATTTTGCTTTATTGTTTACAAAGGGCTGTCGCCTACATTATAAGTGCCTCACAGCAACCTTTTGAGGCAGGAACAGAAGAAGCATGGAAATTAAGGCTTTAGGCTCTGGATTAGGCAAACCTAATTAAATTGTGACCCCACAACATAATGCTGGCATGTATTGCAGGTTATTAATCTGTGAACAGGGAAGAACAGCAGTTCTGGGTTTATGGGGTTGTGGTAAGAGTTAAATGAATCCAGTGTGAAAAGTGCCTGTCACATAAAATGGGCCCAATTGTTACAGTTTGTTGCAGGAGCCATCTTCATTTTACAAATGGAGAAAATGAGGCTCAGAAAATTAAGTAATTTGCTGAAGGACTTGAGATTGCCAAAAGGCAGAAGAGGATATGCGACAGGTACTAAAAGTGGCGCAACACCCGATGTACTGTAGGCCCCCTGACGATTCACGGCATTGAACCCTGTGCACTGGTAGAACTGGATGGACACTGCTGAGGTGTGTGCAAGGCTCCGAAACTCCAGAAGGACTGGAAAAACCAAGGGTCCTTATGGCTTTGATTAAGTTTAGTTTTAAATCCTAGCTCTGGAACTCTAGAAATAATCTCTCACTCTCTCTTTCTCTCCCCCTCCCCACCCCACCCCCAGAGACTTAGCCTTTCCCCTCAGTAATCAGCAACCCCCAAGGCAGCAGAAGACAATAGCCCGGATCTGACTAATGGTCGCACAGTCTGGGCCTCTGGCAGGCTAAAGATAACATCTTGACCTATGATTAAGTTATGTTTCAGCCCCTG